>DWIB01000014.1:0-27609 GCA_018248155.1 Cressida cressida
GCGCAGTGCATGTGACCGGTCGAGTCTCATCGATAGTTACACGAGCTGCGCGAACACATTGCAGACGCTGCGATGGCGGCGAGCGGAGGCAGCCCGCAGCACGCGGCCGGCCAGCAGCCTCGCCGCGGGCTCCACCTCACGGTCAGTTCAGCACTTGAAAGATATTTAAAGGAATCGGTGAACACATGAGGACGGCCGCGACCCACTCGAAAGCGGTGCAATCCGCTGCATAGAAAGTCATTTTTAAATATATTAATTATTATCATTATAATGTAGTTACACATGTATGATATCTCGGAATAAATATTATTCATGTTTCGGTATACATGAAACAATTATTATTCAATGTTAAAAAGTAGTTGAAATGACGGTGAGGTCAGAGCTCCGGGCTCCGAACCACCAATACAGCAGAATATAGATGCACGCACGCAGCCCGATGTATCTCCCATCCAGTCGTAAGGCGCCAGCTTGATTCGAGGGTAATCACCGCACAGGGGGACGCGCAGGAGCAGCAGCAGCAGCAGGAGCTAGAGGCGGAGGAGCGCGGGGAGCGGGAGGAGTCGGTGTGCTCGCGCTCGCGCTCGGGCTCCGCTGACTCCGCGGGTTCGAGCGGGTCGCAGTTCTCGCTCGAGTTGGATTCCTCGTCCGCGCCCGCGGATTCCTCCCGCAGCTTGTCTCTTAGCCGCCGCACGGATATCACTGACAGTACGTTTGAAATCATTTTACAATATCCTTCTTGTCCCTCAATGTTAAAAATGTCAAGCAATTTTGGTTGAACACATTTAGTCACCTTGGGGCTGTCAGCTATCTGCCTCCCTTCGTGTGTCTGCACACGCCACGGAACACCTACTCTCGAATTATTATTTTTAATAATAAGATAATAAATAAAGATTTAAAAAAATATAGCACAATAATTATTATTAAATGACATCAGCTTATTTTATATATAACATATTGGAGGACGGCGGATACAACAGAAAATGGGTTCACTAAGTATTCAGGTCTAAGTTCATCGTTGATAAATTCGTAGTTGTAAAACTGAAATTCTGCCGGCACTGTTCTGGTGTCATCGGAGTATATATTTTTTATTCCGCTAAAAGACAAGACGAGTGAGAATCGACAGGCTCGCCTTCAAACTATAATAATAATAACTTGTTGGGGTAGTATACACAGCATCACACGCGCTCGTCGCTTCGAGAAATAAGGAGTTATACAGAACTGAAACACACTAATGTTTTATCTGTAATGTTTGGCGGCAGAAACAGAAGCTGGTATGATACCAACCTGGTTAGACTGTGTCGACAGAGACCCATCAGAAAATAATCGCTATATAATTTAAAGGTGCAACCGGCGCGTCCGGGGCGTCGGCCGTGTCGGGCGTGTCCGGTGCGTTGGGGGGATGGAGTAGGCCCGGCGACTCCAGCACGTCGCCTTTGTCCGCCTACTCCGCAGAGCGCTGCCTTGTTACTAACGAGTCCGACACCGACGACAATGGCAACCCGCCACCGTCGCAGGCCGCCGACAATAGCAACCCGCCACCGTCGCAGGCCGCCGACTGCGCCCTCGGTGAGTACCCAGCGCTCTCCTCGTTCATAAAAATCGAATAGAATTCTAAATACAGTTATCCGTATCGTGTTACAGAGGATGCGCGGAACGACAACGTGAGCGCAGGGTGCGCCGGTAGCGACGGCAGCGCCGAGTGCGACGGGCTCGCCGGGAGCGCGGCGACGGCAGCGCGCCAGCACACGGTACTCGCGTCGCAGGGTCGCTGTCTCTACGTTACACGTGCATGCCGCAGTGCACATTAACAGCCGTCGCCCCTTTATTAACATTATTTTTTATTAAGACTTCTATTGGGCAAGTAAATACATGTATCAGGTAGTCAAATGTCCACAAAAGTTGTTAACCAGGGAGCGTGTTGATTTCCTCACGTTTTCCTTCACCTAAGGTTTTCGTTCTTTCGCCTTACGAGCTCACCCATCGCGGCCACAAAAGGTTTTCTACTTTTTTCCGTATTTAAAAACTCCATTTACGTTTATATTATACACTTATTGGTTATTCTTCTCTATCATGTGAATAACTAATAGGCTGGTGTCTACATAACGCATTAATTAAACTGGTAGGTTCGAGTAGTCCAGTATTCACGAAGTCGGCTTTGTTTACTAACACTAAATACCACGAAGTGAATCATGAAAAGCGCTCAATCAAGTTTGCCTTAACGGCAAAAAGTAACACGACTACCGACACTACATGAACAGAGCTTCAGGCGCTGGGAGCGCACAGTGCGACGTAGCATCGGAACAAATTTGCATCGGTTGACCCGCCCCCTCCCGCCGGGGCAAGATAACTGACAACTGAAAGATTTGCTAAAATCGTAAAATGTGTTTAGGACATCTTTGGGCAGAAGCTGCTCCCGCGCCGCTAGGTGAGCTGCGGCTGCGACCGGACGCCGCTACGCGCGAACACTTCCAGCTGTAATAATGTTCCTGTACTGACGAAACACTTTAACATTCGGAGTAGATTTTACTTGAACAGTTGCCGCGACGAAATTGTGTGTCTTAGAAGAAAACCCGTTCAAGCCTAACAACATTAGTACCGTTGTTGTGATAATGTTTTGAATTTACTGCATTTGTACTCTTAATGGTATCATGAAACTGTCTCAGGCAAATGATGATTATTTATTATATTCCATAAAAGGGGGCGACTTCCAGGACATTCACCTGATGATATACGGATAAAATATAACGTGCAAAATTTTGCTGAGGCTATACAGATACAAGATGGTAAGTTTGATTATCCCGGTAAATTTAGCGGCTACAATGGTAGTTAATACCGAAACCGTAATGTTTGCACAATCCTGTTTTGGCTCCGAAAATAGATGCCGCTGTGGTACCTACCTTGACAGTTTCATCGGCAAAACTGGAAGCGGCACGTTTGCACTAATGCACATGCCCACCGGGCTACTTACTACATTTATTTTATATTTTAGCACATTGATGATTATATTTAAACAGAATTGTATTTGCGTGAACTCTTATAATCGTTTCGCAGCCCCCAGCACGGCTTCGCTGCAAATACGCGAAGCCGATCCGGGGGCGAGATTAGTTTTTTTCTAATGTTTACGTGTAAGTAGTAATTGGTCGCCAAAGCACTCCTTTTATTCAACGTTACCTTTAGCATGGAACCCAATGGACGTTACGTGATGTCGCCATTAGTTAGAAGCATGGCGTAACTTAAACAATCGAGTAGATGTTTGTACCTGTACCTAGATTTTAATGACGTTTTGTATGAGCTGTACGCAACGAGAAGACTGAATGAATCCTATGACCAGCCCCGCACACCTGTTTCCCTCTTGTTGTATAAACCGATACGCGTTTCGCGACCCGATCGGGTTGCGAGTGAATGGTTGCAAAAGTTATTCGTAGAGATGCACAAAGCGTACGCCCAGTGCTCTACCCGCTCACGTGCGCGGGCACGAGTTCCAGAGCTTCAACCAGTTTTAGTTCACTCGCCGTCACGTGTCTACTGCCGGCTTTAACTATGTTCCTTTAACACTAATATTATAAACTGTAAAGCAGTCGAATGAATGAATTTGTAATTATACTATTTTATTATGTATGTAGGAATAAAATATTTGAGTTAATAGTTGTTTCTTTACCCGCCCCGACCCGGTGGCAGTTTCTTCACACTTTCAAACGTAAAAAGGTGAATTGAATTGAAAAACTACTTTTTACGAAGTTAAGTCTTCGTTTAGGTACTGAAAGAACTTTAGATTATCTCGTGGAGGGCTTTTTAGCGGCTGCCCGACGACTCGCGTTTCTAATTAATAAAACAACATATTAAAAACTGTCTTAAACTTTATTGAAAACGTTCAAACACTTTATAGCCTTATCGTTGAAATGTAACATAACCGAGCGGAACCCCGGCGGGGCGCTCGCCGTTATCTCGGCGGAAATTAAATTATACTACTATGCCCTTTTCGTGCTCCTTTCTTAGCGTAAATCGCCAACTCGCAGCCTGTACGCCGCAAGTACTGTAACAACTCTGCGATGTTCCTTAACTTTTCGGCGAGCGTCGCGCACGCGGGCACGGCCGCCTCGGCACAATCCACGCCCTCAACAAAGAGTGCATTCATACATATATGCACTAAACTATAATTATTTTAGTTTCGGCAGTATCTAGGCCATTATGGCTACATTTAAAATTAAAGGGACATTTGTAAATTAAATTGCAGGAATCCAAGTCACAATCGGTTCAAATCAAACGAACATGTGCTGTGCGCACTCGACCTTTCTACTGTTACAACGGTTTACGAAAAATTTCCCTTGCTAACCGACCAGTACAGCGACGCGCTAACGCCGCCTACACAGACTGCGTCCGCTGCTGTGGCTCCCACGCAGGCGCGCCCAGGGAGCGCACAGTAGCGGACGCAGTCTGTGTATATACAACGCTAAACAGTGATACGCTTCGTATCAGTCATTTGGACCATCAGATTCTTCATGAAAAAAAAATTGTCGAAGCCACTTGATAATATTTGCCGGTGTTAGGTAGAAGTAACATAAGGAGGCAGGCGTGGCTCGTAGCGCATTGCGGCGCTCACAGCAGCACGTCCATTCGGCTCCCGCGGCGCAGCAAGCGCGCGCCCCCGGCCTCGCCGCCGCCCAGCGCGTGGAACGAGAGCGTCACAATCTGTTGACCGAAGTTCGCTTCAAACCTGAAACAGCAAACGGGTCTACGTTAGAACTGCCCAGGGGGGAGGGTGGGGGGAAGGGGTAGAAGGGAGCTGCGCACGCCCGCAGCAAACCCGCACTCACTCGGTGGCGATGTTGACGTGCGGCGGAGCACCCACTGCATTCTGCACCACCAGGAACAGCTTAGTGGCCAATTCGAGCACGTGGCAAGTGCGCAGCACAACGTCGCCACGCCGCCGCCACGCGCCCTCTCCCTGCGCACGCGCACACACACATGATCGCCGATTAATAAATTATATTTGTTGAACCCTACGCACCAATTAAAAAACTTGTGCTTATCAAATATTACTTTATTTACGCAGTGGGTACATTGTATACACAATACATGTTACAGACAGAGTGCTTGTTGCGCACGCAGCACACTCCTCACACTATCTGACAACTGAAAACTAGTTGCCATATACAGAACATAACTTACAACTGTAGACAATTAGGAATTCTTATATTACACTTAACGCTCCCTCCAATTCCTACTTGACCATAACAATTACATATAAAACTTAAAACAATATATCAAATTCTGGACTAAACAAAACAGGCTTCTCACTCACTGGTAACATCTTGGAATTCAGAGTTGCTAATTGAAACTGATATATTTATTTGTAAATGATTATCTGATGCAGTTCTTTCATTAAAATATATATTCCTTGACATTTTGATAGTTTTTGAAGCAGGATCAAAAAGCTGATAATTAGATGAATTTCTTTCATAACCAACAAATATTGGTTTGATACTATGCAATTTCTTTCTTCATTGGTCGGGTGGTACGTGCATAAATGCTTCACAACCGAAAGTCTTCAAGTACTGAACTGATTTTTGTTTTCCTGCCCACAAATCACGGGGAGTAGAACCTGGTAACTGACTAGTCGGTACAATATTAAGAATATGCACAGCTGTATTAACAGCCTCAGCCCACAAAAACAGTAGTAGGTTATTGCTATGTAGCATTGATTGAGCACTTGGCATAATTGTTTTTATACTTCTCTTTGCATTTCCATCACATTCAGAAGCATAAAAAGCCATTGGTTTAAGTACAATTCCTTTTCTTTTTAGGAAACCTTTGAAATCACCATTTATGAATTCTCTACACTTACCCACTCTCAGGACTTTGACTGATGTTGAATACTTGTTTTCACAAACTGACACAAATTCTTTAAAATGTTTTAAAGTGTCACATTTATTTTTCAAAAATGCCACAGAAATATAGCCACTAAAGCCGTCCTTAAAAATCACAAAATAATTAGAACCACCAAGTGATGATATTGACATTGGTCCACATACATCAATTCCCCAGCTTTAAATGATTTGTATTTTCTGTTTCCTACAAATAATTTATGTTGTTTATTATTTTGGCAGCCTTCACGCAATAATTTATTACCATCTGAAAAGTTAATTTTGTCAATAACACCTTTTTCACTTGGTCCTTTCAGAGACTCAAGATTTATATGACCCATTCTCTCATGCCTCATTTGAATGTTATCAGTTGTAACAATATTAGCCCTCTCAATAGGTTTCAATGTTTTTAATAACATTTTATATAAGTTGCTTGATGTACACAAAGCTGAGGCAATAAGGTCATCATCACGATTATATATTTTAGCACTGTATCTAGTTTTCATAATTTTCATATCCTTATTTACTACAGTTCCTTCAGAAAACAAATTTTTCTTTAAACCTGGCACATACAGTACATTTGTTATTATACCGTCAATCCAGGTACCATTCATTAGTTTCAAAATTCTTACTTTAATTTTTCCTTCAATTAGGAGCTCTGTGTTATCCGCAAGTCGAATTTTTTCCTTTCGATCCAGCTTTTGAAAATCACTTAGTGATTCATTGAATCATATGTCATATGAGCTGACGTTCCACTATTAGGTGTCCACTGATTTTCTTTGCAGCTCTCTATTTCTTTCATTTCAGCACTAAAAGCATTGTGTAGCCTTTTTATTATTTCAGTTACCTGATCCATTATTTTCTCTGCTCCTTTTTTGTTGTTGGACCCAACATTCTTTGATAAAATGGCCTTTATTTCTACAACAGTAACATGCTATCTTCGATTTATCTAGTTTCCCTTTTAATTTATTCATCCTAGGCTTATTTTAACACTCTGATGGCCTGGGTGCTCCAGCAAAAAATACCGATCGTTTTCACTTTAACTTGTTTCTTCGTCAATATCAACAGCCTAACTGTTAAAATAGATAGATTCTATTTTCATCCATAGAAAGCTATGTTTGCCGTATGTTGCGGCATTTTGCTGGCAAGGTACTCAAAATTTTCGTGATGAGGGTAATCTCATTTATATTTTCATCCGCGTTCTTAATCTGATGGACCAAATTGTCTACCTTAGCAATATATAACTATTTCATTCGTGTCCATTTTAAGTTGGTGAAATTTGCCCAAAAGCAACATTTTGTTAAAATCTGATTTTTGTTGAAACAGTAAAATTTGGTTAACATTTCACACAATGAACAGCAGCTTTCGATCAAGGTTATTTGTTTCATCTCCACCGCTGCGGTTATAGTGAACATTGCAACGGCATCTAATATTTCCCATTTTTCTATTTCCGATTTAACATCAGGCTTAACTTTAGTTCCACTGGCGACGCGAAACACGCGTTTTGTTTTCAAAGAGTTTATTTGAAAATGCCACAGAGAATAATTTCTCCCGCCGAATTTATTTATAGATGATAAATCAAATATCAATATTACTATTTCACGATTTCAAGTTTCAAAACTTCAAAAAAATCTTCGTTACGAACAATCGGCGTTTTTACTTTATGCGTTATAGCAACAAATGCTTTCTGGGCTCATAACCTGTTGAAATTCTACGCACCTATTACAAAACTTGTGCTTATCAAATATTACTTTATTTGCGCAGTGGTCACATTGCATACACGATACATGTTACCGACAGCTTGCTAGTTGCGCATGAGGCGCACTATTCACACTAACTGACAACTGTCAACTAGTTGCCACACACAGAACATATCTTACAAATGCAGACAAGTAGGAATTCTTATATTACACTTAACAATATTTAACAAGGTTACATTTCATTTATGTTACGGTAGTGTTAAACAATGGTGTTTCGATACACTTTCAATCTTTTAATTATTATTCTCTTTTGGAGTTTATTTAATGTAGTATATAATTGGCTAAGTACAGCGCAGTGGTGCCGTCAGCGGGTCCATTAAAATGTGTGATGGGGCCCAACAATAGCACATTTGCGAGGCGCGTGCACAGGGGTGAAGGGTAGGCGAACTCTGTATTGTGTCATAAGCAATGTCAAAGTTGTAACAATTCTACGTCAATGAATGCAAGCCGTAGTGTGCGGAAAGCGTCGGCGGGCACGGTGCGGCTCGAGTGCGTTCGGTTAACGTGCAGTGGTGCAGTGAACACATCCCAACCTGCTGTTCGGGCGAAGGGCCGGCCGCCGCGGGCACCAGGCGGCAAAATTGCTTTTGGTCAAAATAAACAATTATCAAAATATAATGGTCGAACGACACTTGCACAACACTCATAACAGCATAGGCGTACTGTTATGGGTTTTGAGAAATTAATATTTTAAATAATAATAAAAAGAAACACTACCAGGTGTACCGGTATGAAATTGCGTTTTTTCTTTAAATGAAACACTAATTTTGAATAGAAAACTAAAAAAAAATCAAAGTATTGACCATTGCTTTTTATACATTTTGACCACCTTTTTATCAATTTGTGGATGGCATGCCAATAGAAGTTCGAAGCCAACTAATCAAACGCCCAATTTTCGACTTCTGCGTAGGAATCAAAATGCTGTTCAGGCAATGCGCGTCCCATCGATGAATACAAATGGTAATCGGAAGGAGCCAAGTCTGGTGAATACGGCGGGTGGGAAAGCAGCTCACAGGTGCTTTGATTGTATCCTGAACTGATTTGGGTATGTGTGCACAGGTGCATTACCGTGTAACAATACTTTGCCGTGTTTTCTGGACCCATTCTGGCCGTTTTCGAGCAATACATGTTTCAAATAGATCATTTGTTGTCTGTGCCTATTAGTATGAACAGTTTCTCCAGGTTTGAGAAGCTCATGGTACGCCACACCCTTTTGATCCCACCAAACACGTAGCATTGCCTTCTTACCAAATCAATCTGTATACGCATTTTCTCCATTCTGGATTCTTAAAATAAATCCATTTGTGTCCACCAGTGGCAATTCGATGCAAAACTGATTTCAAAGCAAAATTTCATCATTTCGGCTTTCCCTTTGTCTTTTATTGATTTATTGTAGCACCCATTTTCCATATCTTTGAATCATTTCCATACTTTCCCAACGGTCAGAAATATTTTGTTGTGCAACATTTAACATTCCTACCTTTACTTTTGCCTCAAAGTCTCCTCATCTAATATTGCTTGCAGTTTAGTTCGGCGTTTTCAAACTTTTTTCTGGTCTTCCCTGTTTTTCATTCCTTACATCAAAATCATTATCTCGGAACAATTGAAATTATCTTTGGATGTTGCTTCTGATAGAGCACGGTCACCATATACCTCAACAAGCATTCGATGCACTTTTCTTCAATAAAAATGCAAAATTAATGTTTTCTGAAAATCATCACTTTCCAGTACAAAATTAGACATTTTTAACATAATAACAAAATATGATGTTGTTAGTTCAATGACTGTAAGGTTACTGAGTATGTTTGACAGAGACCACCAAACAATAAAAATTAAGGCTCGTTCACAACAAATCTTCCAACCAAATTTACCAACACGTTTGTAGCTTAACGCTCGCTTCATACCGGTACAATTAATAAATAGAACTAATGATTCGATTTAAAAATGATAGAGTGATTTGATATGACTCGATTTCTTAACGCACTTTAACCTGTTAATCGGGGAATTAGCTTTTGCTCAACTCGTTGCAGAATGGGTACTTTTTCGTCGCAGCGATAAGTAATATCACACCTCAAATAATAAAGGAATATCGTTTTCAACTTATGATTTTTATTTATTTTGATAAAATATTTTATGATTTAAATGTATTCAATGTACAAGGAATTTATTGAACAAATTATAATAATTATTCCGCAGTATGATAAAAATCATGACGCATCGACAATATGATGGCATATATATATAACCACTTTAAGATTTAATAGATAAGACCAACGTAGAACGTAATGCGTTCAATATATTACGATTAATTTCCATGACGAAATATTTCGTCGTGCCCATTGCAGTGGGCTTTTATGTATGACGAAATATTTCGTCATACCCAGTTAACAGGTTATAATGATATCTATCAGCACAAAATTTAGTGGTAGTGTAGTTAAAAAGGCAAAGCGCCGTCTAGTCCACAGCCGTGCTGGTGCGCACTCTCCGACCGTCGCGACCGTGCGGGCCCTTGCGTCTGTATTTACTAATTCTGATTGGACTAACTATTAATAAACACAGCTTCATCTAATGTTAAGAAAATTTTGAGCTAAACAAATTAATATCTTCAATCGTAATGAGAAAACAAAACTTTAAATGCATTCAGAATACAAAATGTTACTTTTAAACATACTGTCTTCACAAATACTGCACTACTTACACCAAACAGACACCCGGGCGCGTCCACGGCGTCGCGGGACGAGCACTGCGAAAGCTCCTCCACGGAACTCTCCAGCCCGCCGCACTGCGAATACATAAAGAAGTATCGTTCGTTAAAGCAACCTCGGCGCAGGTTGTGGGCGCAAAGTGGCGTCGGTACATACCGCCCTCACGTGAACTACGAGCAGGTCGTCCGCGTGCGGCGAGAGCGAGAGGCGGTAGACGCAGTGCGCGGGCACGCGCCGCTTGAGCCGCAGCGAGCGCGCCTCCAGCAGCAGCAGCGCGCCCGTCGACAGCACGGCGAGGCAGCGCGCCACGCGCCCGCTCGACCGCGCCACCTTCCCCACCACGTCCGCGAACACCACGTACCGGTCGGCGCCGGTCGCACACGCGCTGCGCCGCCACGCCGCCGACGCGCGCAGCCGCACGTAGTCGCCCACGAACGGGTGCGCGACGCTGCGCGCGTACGTCACCTTGCGGTCCTTGAACAGCGCACTGGCCGTCACCTTCTCGCGCATACGGTTGCGCGCCGTCTGATCAAACGCCTGCCGGTAGAGGCGGCAGCGCCAGCGATGGTGTAGCCGGCGCAGGAGTACGTCCGCCCGGCCGAGCAGCCTCGGGTGAGGACACGAGGGCCACGCGCCGCACGCCGGGCTGCGATGCCGCGCCGGCAACCGCGCCCACAACTGTGTAAGATAGCGGCGCCGCGCCCACGCGCACCACGCCCGCCACACCACACGCGCTGCGACCGCCTCCCGCGCTCCCCCCGCCCCGCCCCTCTCCTCCGCCGAGCCCATTGCCTCCGACCTCCCCGCTCCCGCCTGCAGCCCCGCGCAGGACCGCCAGTACTAAACAATATATACATGTAGCATACGGAATTTAATATATATGAAAACATCAACATGTTGAGAAAAATTTTTCTCATTCGTTACTTTAATTTATATAGATGTTTTTAGATGTGGGTTTAGGAAGGCTTCGCAGAACCAGCGCCGGCGGCGGCTTAGGCCGTCGAGATTTCGGGCACGGCCTTTCCAGTGTAATTTTACGTGGAATATATCTAAATCCAAACCACGTTGTAAACCTTGTGGACTTCCAGATGCCATACATTTCATTACGTATTGATAGCCAAAATGCGCTGCGGTCCCATATGCAGGGTGTGTCTTTTTTTGTTTGTAAGGATAAGTTCTATCAAGTCGTTTTTTAAAGTGTCGAAGACGTTAATGTTGAGAATAAACGAGGCGCAGCACCGATTCCGACAGAGGGCGGCACAGTTGCGATCGTTATTTGTGTAAAATTACAGACCTAATGTGGAATACGCAAGTGAGTGAACACTATCGGAACTAGGACTACAATACTAGGAACTGTTATCAGTTTTGTTTGAACTTGATTATTGTGTATTCTGATACCTGACAATGGCCAATGATTTGAATTAGAAGAAGGGTCAAATCTAGCAAATAAGAAAACACTTGGCGATAACCTACAAGCAGAACCTGCAAATACAAAACGAACAAACACGTGCATTGATACCGGGCCTTGAATGTGTCGAAGTGAAAAAAAAGGAATGAGAAGCTGACTTTCAATCGTGGTGACTTTTGTCTTTCTGACAACCTACCAGAAAGATACCAGTTAATCGTTGCACTCAGTAAAGCCTCGAAAAGAACAACGTCAACTTGGCTTCCATGGGTTATTTATGGTGAAATGTGTGTGGAAAGTGACCTATAAAGGCTTCAACTCACTACGCATTTTCGCTACAGTGACACTGTGAGCGATAAATTTTAAGTGCACTTTCATTGCAGTGCAACATTGCACTGATCGTTTGCGTTAACAATTGGAAAAGTGATCATCTTAATGTGAACAAGTTAGTGCTAGGAAGTCTCGAGTTAACAAAACCACGGTTGTGATATCCCTCACCTACATGGGTTTAAATGACGCTGGTTATAAGATAAGATTGAACATTGACATAGGTCTGTAATTGTTCACCGGAACAAACGTAACTTTTTTCCATATATACAGTAATTTAACTAAATCTACCTTAACATTTATAATCAATACTCTATAAAAAAGCACATTTTCAAAGTTTTTACGTCTATTTGTTGTTTGTAATTGTTGGCATATAAAACAAAATAAAACATCGGCCACTCACACGAGAGGGCCGCTCCGCGCCCCGCTCGCCGCGCGCGCCCCTCCCCCGCCGCTCCTGCGTTGAATGCAAAGTGAGTTGTGTGCATTAGCATCACACCATCATACCCTCATACCACAATGAGCGAATACAGTGAATGTCCAAATTATCAGTGATAGTGCTAGTATTCCTGTAATTTATAGACGATTGATGTTCTCATACAAACATCGTCGTTAAAAGAGCGCTTTGAAATATTGTGCAGATATTATTTTATAGTAAGCTTTTATAAATTTTTGTATCAAAAATTATAAAGGTGTAATTAATACCTAGTTTAAGGTTGCTTTTGTTGTTATCTTTACCAATTACCACTTTGTTAATGGTATGACGCCATAACCTCAAATTTTCTTTTCAATTGGGGTAGGGCTTGTGACAGAACTTCAAAAAAGGTAGAGAAATATAAACATTGTATCTGAATTTCAAACACTTTCAGAGATATATAGCAGCTATTGCTAGTCTTATGGGGTATTTTAATCTGTCTGTCTGTATTTTAAACTTACTTTGTGTGTAAGAAAATCAAAAAGTACACCTAACAAATAATATCAAAACCAAATTACTCTATAAGGCTAGACAACATCATATTACAAACTGAAGTCAAATAATTGTATTTTTTTAAAAAGCATTTTGTAAAAATTACGAAATACTGGAAACTAGTTTAATCTGTAACTGAAGACAGCTTGCCTCTTACATGTAATACACATAACATACGTTATATGCGATCTTTTGCCCATCAGGCGGCAATCAGGTGCTACCTTTTTTGTGAGGTGTGTTGTTACGTAGAAACCAAATTGTCTTAATTATGAGTGTGCGCGTGCGGCCCGTACCCGGTACGCGCGCCAGGCCCGCGCGATCGTGCGTTGTGCGCGGTGCCGACGACGCGCTGCGTGCCTCCGCCACGCGCGCTGCACGCACCGCACCAGCTGCTCGACTCGCGCGGCGCGCAGCGCTTCCAGCTCCCACACCTGCACGCGCAAAAAAATACACCTCTTGACAAAATTTCACAATTATGTTGAAAGATTTTGTAAAAAACAGTTTACAATATTTAAACACACAATAATTTGAAGGATTATCTATTGTGGGCTATAGTATGAGGTGGCGGTGTACTCACAGTGCGAGGGCTTCGTATGAAAATACGCGTGCGTCCATACGCAAATTCAGCGCTCGGAATCGGCAGCGCGCGTAGCAGGTGTCGCGCCGCTCGCACCGGGTCGGCGGCACGGCGCGGCGCGCGCGGCTCCTCCGCCAGCAGCGCGTAGCGCGCCACCACCGCGCGCGCGCACTGCGACTCGCACCACCCCGCGCGTCTGAGCACCGCCATCTCCATTATACTGTTGCACGCGGAAATACAATGTTATAATCATCATTTAACAAACACTGCATTCAAACAAAAAGCCGCTAAATGTTTATAGTTCATATAAAAAGTTGCTTTCCAAAAGACTGACGCGGATAAATTTCATTTGCCCCTAAAAAGAAAGCGTTATTAATAAAAATACACCCATAAGATCCAAATTTTAAAACAAAGAATATTTAAGAGAAGATTATTCAGTACAAATTGACAAGGAGTAGACAAAAGTATTCTACAGTAAAAGAAGCAAGGATAATAAAGAACAATCAAATTGGTCACACACAAATCATTGAGCAAGTACAGAAATTAAAGAATCAGTAGTAAATAAATGTTACAAAATTTGATAGAGAAGGAACAAGATAATTAACATAGACAGTTTACAAAATTTATGTTAGATAAAGTAAGTGTAGAGACAATAATCTATTTCAATACTTAATTGTGTCTTGCCTTGAGAAACATAGAACCATCGAAACTTTGGTTGCGGAAAAACTCAAAATGTATCGGCGAAAGAATATGATAATGGGAAATATCTATACAAACGATCATTACAGCTATATACGACAGCCACTACATATGTATAATGATGTGTATATACTATGATATAATACGTACACACTTAACTATTTATATAAATCATTTATTACCAGTTTTAAATATACGGGGAAGTGGCATTCTTCTTCTTGAGGTTTTCGAGACAGAATGTGCATATGTACTGCACTATATACTGCTATACGTCGATGGACAACAATGCTAACAGTTTGTGTGGGTGTGTGAAATCAACGTCGTACCCTTGCGTGCGTATCTGATGGCGCAGAAGCGCACAGTCAAAGCGGTGCGGGCGCAGGGCGGCGTCGGCGCGCAGGCAACGCACGAGGCGCGGCGCCGGGGGCAGGCGGCGCACGAGGGCGGCCACGAGCGCGCGCTGCCGGCACGCGAGCGCGCACGGGCGCCGCGGCGAGCCCCCCGCGGCCGCTCCGCCACCCGCCCCCGCCCCCGGGCCGTGCGCGCCGCCCGCCGCGAACAGGGCAGCCAGCAGCGGCTCGCGCGCACCCGCCAGCACGCTCGCGCTGCGCCGGCACACCGCGTCGCGGTTCTTTTGTACGATGCCGCGTGCGCTGTACATTACCGGTCCGCCGAAATGCACCACTCTGCAACGGGTCATGAAGCACTTCTTAAACGATTAGTGTTCAGGTGGCACCTTCTCATAGCTAAGCGGTAATAGAAGCGACCCGTTTACCTGATGGTGACACGCCTTCTCATGACGATGTAGCAATGATTACGGTGTGATATACAGCACCAAATTGTATTCGTCGCTTCGAGACATAAGGTGTTAAATTTCGTTACCCGGTAATTACATTAGCAACAATATAGCCTTAAAGTGTTCTTGTTGAAGTGTAGAGCAATGATTGTAGAGGAATAGAATGAAAGGCGGTCAGAGAGACGCGTCTCGACCACGGCGCTCACTGGAAGCGGTCCGGCGGCAGCACGAGAAGGCGCGGGTGGCGACGTCGTTGTAATCGCTGCAGGAAGCTGGCGTCGCTGAGACCGCGCGCGCTACACTCGCGCAACACGCCCAGGACGCTCTCCGGACCCTGCACCGCGTGCGTAACATCGTTAAGGGTCTATTTAATAATTCCGCAAGACACTTGACCGCGGGTGGGTTCACTGACCGCGTCCAGCAGTTCGGCATACTGTTCGTGGTCGGGGCACGGCAGCGGGGTCCAGGCGAGCCCCTCGCGCGCGTACTCGTCCTGCTCGCGGCGCAGCGTGGCGGCGCTGACGGCGGCCTGTACGCGTTCCGCTGCGTAGTTGATGAGCAACCGCTCCAGCCCGTTGTGCGCGAGCGACTCCAGTCCGTACACGTCCAGAATACTTAGCGAGCTGCGTGCGCCCGCCGCGGACGGCTGCGCGTTCAATAATATATCATTTACGTTAAACTATATTTATATATATCTTTTAAGAAAGCCAGATTAGAATAATTGGGAATTGAAAGAAAAAGTTCGTAAGTCATATTTAAGTTTCCGAAATTAATGCAGATTGCTCTCTTGTTGACCAATCTTTTAAAGCGATAATTTAAATAGTCTAAAGTAAATGCTTCTAGAACAGCCGGTTCGTTTCGACAGCTGCTTTGGGGGCTGTAAATCCAATAAAACCTCAGTCCTAAGGAACGCAAAAAATCGCTTAAATTTAGGTTAGAACTATAAAGGGAATGAATTATCAATTTGATGTTTTACTGGTCCAAAACTTTCGCCGTCCTAGATAAGGACACAGAAACACGGTGGCCCGGGCTCAAGACGGTGCTTCATCACCTGAAGTCGAAGCGAGTTGATTGGCACACTGCCGTTGCATTAATCCACGTAAAAAATCACCTCACAAAAATGTTCGCAGTTTAATTCCATTTTTTGCCCAAGATAAATGTTTCAAGTATTTGTGAACAACACCAATAGCACTTGCCTCACAACAGTTCTGAATGCACTCACATTAGAAACACAGCTGTCTTGTCACATCTCCAGACCTAAGTAGCAGCCCCTGCTTTTGCTGGATTGCCCAACATTACATTTAGTTGGCCATTCCCAATAGCAGCCATAATAAGTTCTGATTCATATATTTACTTACAGACGAAAGTATCTCTTCAAATATATATTTGATAGTTAATTATACTACAGTCTCATTGCTTAACACTATTCCTACCGGGACCGGTAAATGACCGTTTTTAAATTTTCAATTGGATTTTCCTACATTCAACGTATGTGAATCGCCTTTAATCTTTATAATTTTTCCTCATATATATGTATGATTTATTTTTCAATATTCACTTATTTTTTTGTTTATTTTCCGAGAAAAATTTGTAGTCTGTCTTACCTACCACGACCGGTCATTTGTCCGGTAGTACGATTTATACATTTTTTAATAGTTTCTCTCTAAGACTGAATGCCAAAACTATAAAGTCGTTAGAAACGAAAGGTAATGTAGTTATGACACGATTATATCCAATAAGTGCCTTCGGAGATTATGAGATTCATTCGAATTGCCGACAGAAATCAACGAAGTCAACAGTTACAAACCGATAAATTTGCTTTGATTTCCGAAGTTTGGTGCAAGTTTATTGACAACAGTCAGAATTGTTTTTTCCAACAATTTTTTCCAACGAAAGTTAGGTGTAGATTCACTCAATACATGCCCTATAAAAAGTAGAGAACCCTCAGTTCCTCTTGAAGAGTTTGTTACTATGAAATTAGCAGAACCATATGTAGGATGCGGAAGAAATATAACCACGGACAACTTTTTTACAAGCCTACCTTGGCCCTACAAAACTTTCAGCAAACAAAACTACGATTGTTGGGACAATTAGAGCAAATAGAAAAGAGGTACCAAGACTGGCAAACTGATAAATGATGACATGGCACTTTTTTCAACCAAACTCTATCATTCAAATAATTGTATGTTGACAGTTTACAAAGTCAAACCAAGAAAGAAAGTTCTAATTCTCAGTTCAATGCACAACTCAGTAGAAATTGAAAAAAATTATACCTGAACACCGGAGACAATTCAATTACATAATAGCACCAAGTTTGGTGTAGATATGACCGACCAAATGGCCAGAAATTATTCTGTAAAATCTTAACCACGGAGATGGCTTTTGGGATTATTTTTTTTATTTTGGATTTAGTCGGGATAAATGCATGGGTGCTATATAAAGAAACTACGGGAGCAGAAATTACAAGACAGGAATTTCGATTTCAATTGGCAGAAGAACTTGCCATCGAATACCAACAAGAGCTCGGCAAAGAAAATCAACCAATACCCATCGCAAGTACAAGTACAGGTTCTCGTGAATGGAAAACATGTCAGATAAGGTATCGTAAAGAAGTATTGTAAAATAAGACGAACAAAATCTGTCTAAAATGTAGAAAGTACGTATGCAAAAAATGTACAGTTGAGAAGCCCGTTTGTAAAAATTGCGACGAAAAAGAATAAAATGTAAATTATGTACTCTTGAATAAAAGAAAATATATTTTTATACTGGTAAGCTGGCTATTGTTCTGCATTCAATATTGAAAAATATTATAAAATATAAGCTGTGAAAGACCGGTCATTTGACCGGCCGCGGTAGGAATAGGTATACGTGAAACGTCGGTAGGAATAGAATATTAGCATATAATCTCTTTCATGTCTTCCAAAAATTTATTTATAGTAAAGATCTTTTCTTTCTTTTTTTTGTTTTTCTTGCATTTCAGCTAACTGTGCATCTCTATGTTAGGCTCTAGTTTTTATTTCAGAGTCCTCTGATATCTCATAATTATGCTTAGAATTTTTGTTCTTTTCGTTTTGCCTGTGTTTGTCCTTCCATTTGTTTGGCTGCTCCCCGAGTTCCATTCTATTTTCTTCTCCACTGCTAGGCTCTTTTTCAGGAACAATCAGTATAAGTGCTTTTATATCCAGATTCCGAAGCTGATGGCACCATTATTGTTTGTACATAGGGTGTTTTTTCTATTTTATGTCCCACCTTTTTTTCTTCTCTTCTTTCATCTTAATTAGGACTACTTTATAGGTGCAATTGTTTACTGACATAAATACTCTGACATCCCTTTCTCTTTGAAAAACCGGACAATGGCTCTTTAAGATGGACATATGATTACATTTACATTTGGTACACTTGTATTCAATGTCACAGTTTTCATGTTCTTCACACTTTGGACATAACTGGACTTTAACAGGGCAATAATTCTGAATGTGGCCATACTTCCAGTATTTCGAGAATTGTGTAACCGGGAAGGTGTATGATTCCGCCTTGATTGTACCTCCATATGTTGGGCAAGGTGACCCACCTTTTAAAGCAAACTCATACAGTTTCCCACTTCACCGTTGTAGATTTTTTGTTTAATCTCTTTATAGCCATAATTTCCACACTGCTATCCAGCACTTTTTTGATGTTTTCATCTACAATCTCTATATCAATTTCTTTTATTATACCATATGAATATGTCACCTCATGGGTTTTCCTATAGGTCCATCCCTTTTCTTTGAAAGTGTCACATTTCATGAGTCTCCGCATCTGCCTCATCTTCTAGGCAAATGAGCACTTTGTATGGGCTTTTATATGAAACTTTTTGTATAGATCAAATTTTTTCTCTATATATCTTAGCTAGTCCAATTTGCTTCGGCAGGGGCCCATTTGTATCCTCCTGACTGGTCTCTGATCTTAGCCTCTTTCCTCTCCCTGATTGGCGTATTTCTTATTCTGCCTCCAACATTGACTCAACACCATTGCCTGCCACTCCAAATCTGCTCTTAATATAATTTCCATTATCTTTACTAGAGTATATTCTTGTTGATTTTCCGTATCTGATTCCACTCATTATACAACAAAATTACTATTTTTATCTTTTTTTTATTTTATATCTTTTATCTTTCGATATTAAAAAAAACTAGCCTTAAAACTGTAATATATAGATAATCCTCGACGTTATTACGCGTGCTCCATTTTGGTCATCGACCCTTCAATTTCATAATGAAACGTTAAGAACATACCGACGCCACTACTGCATGAGCTAACAAGTATAGGTATTTAAAAATAATCAACATGTGACGAACCATTTTTTTATCCAAATTTGGTATAAAGTACTAAAATTCCCGATTATTTTAATGTGAAGTATGTATAAAGAATTATAATAAAAACAATACTAATAACAAGCCTGTTAACGTAACGCCAGTCATCGAGAATATTTCCGCGAGGGCGTACGGTTAACACGCAGCACGTGTGGGAGAGTGTGGGCTAGGCACCTTGATGGCTTCGTTAACAGCTGTCACAAGCCAGGTGAAGAGGCGCGCGTACACGGCGCACAGCAGGCGGTCGCGCAACGCTCGTGCCCACCCCGCGCTGCCCTCCGCACCGCCCTCGCCTTCCTCGTCGCTCTCCGCGCTAACCTCCACGCCTGTCGCGCTCGCCTCCTCCGATCCCCAATTTTCCCACGTGTCCCACTCGCCGGTGCCACTTTCCGCTTCTGCTGCATCGGAATGGAAAGTATCCATAAGCATGTACAATCAACTTCAGTATTCTCGTATGAAAACTATACGCACCAGTCGCGGAGGCGGAAGCGGGTGCGGGCGCGACCGGTACGGCCGTGGTGGCAGAGTCACAGGCGAGCGCGGCAGCACCGAGCGCGCCGGCCAGCGCTTCCGCTTCCACACCGACTAACGTGCACGCCTCGCGAAGCTCTGTTAGTCACGAGTTACACAACATTAATGTATAAATTATTATAAAAAATAAATAATTCGGAGTTTTCGGCGACACACCATATTCGCGCTGCAGGCGGGTGCCGATGGAGCCGTCGATGTTGTGTTGTGGCTCGAACTGCACGTTGCCCAGCTTCAACAAGAAGGCGAGCACGCGCAAGACGCCGCCGCATTGCCCCGCGCTCAGACCCAGTGTGCTCATTGCTGCCTGTCACCACACGCCAGATTTAAGTCATGTTGCGATATATAATTAGTAAGGGGTCGTTTATACGCCGCGTACACGTAAAGGCACCTTGGTAAAGGCGAAGTGGTCGCGGTCGGCGGCAGGATCAGGTTCCAGCGCAGTGGGTTGCGGGGCCGGCGCAGAAGCGGCGGCGGCCCCGCGTCGCGGTGACGCTCCGCCCGCAGCGCCTCCACAACTCTCTGTCAGCGGAGTGCCGCGCAGCACGCGGTAGTGCTCCCAGGAGCGCTGCAGCCGCAACCGCTCTGCGATCACCGTAACGCATCAATACACGTCTGCGGCGACTACACAAGTCTCGCAATAAATACACTATTCACAATGTGCTATGAATGACTGCAGTGCATTGACCATGCAGATTACGTTTAAGAGTTAACCATCAAATAGCAGTGGATCTATTTTAGAACAGTTCAAACATGTCACTATGTAATATTGGTTAATACATTTGCAACGCACACTGACAGTGATTTGATGATAAATGACACACTTGCGCACGTTGTTATGCAATTTTTGCAGAGCAATTTTTAGCGACACGAATATGTATACCTAGAGTAATCGGTATGCAGAAAGCAGGTGCGCACTGTGTAGCCGGTACTCACTGAGCAGGTGCGCGTCTCCGCCGGCCAGTAGCTGGTATAGCACGTGGAAGTTGCGCTCGCCCTCCGGCACGCCGCGCACACGTTCCTGCACCAGCGAGACTTGCTTATTATACATCGTCAACAAACACTTTCATTCGAAAACTTCGCCAGTAAATTTATTATTATTAAGTCATGATTACTTCTATAATCATAATTACTACAAATTTCAAAATGTTTATAGTAACAAAGACAAATAGAAGGGGAATTGAGCATATACTTTAATAAAGATTGTTAAACACAAGCGAACATGTATGTTGACATCATAACTTAATAGCTAGTTTGGTAGACCTAGTCAACCAGATGCCCAGGTTCCAAATAAAGTGTTAAAATAAAATTTGTTGATTACGTCCATACCTTCTCCAGCAGATCTGCATGCAAAGCAAAAGACAGAAAACTTGATTAGTAGCGCAGTATTCGATTACATGCATACTTTGTTATATACTTCTAGTACAGCCAGTTCGGCTGTGCTAGAAGAGGTATACTCACAATGTGTTATGTGTCCACCCGCTGGCTCGCCTTTGAAGTCTAGCTCTATATCCAGAAGTTTTCCCTGTGAATGAGACAAAAATTTACTGATAATCTACAGATTTGAAATTTTGTCATTTTCATTGCATTATGTTTGTAATTTGTTTTGCACGGTGGTTACTCTGTACGCTGCTGTGCTACTATGTAATGTAGCAACTATATAGGATTACTCACAAATCTACTGGCATTGTGATTCCTTGACGTGGCAGCGTTCCCGAAGGCTTCGAGCAAGGTACCGGCGGCGGCGAGCGCAGCACCCGCGGCGCTCCCCCCGCCCGCGCCCGCGCCGCCGCCTGCCACCACCGCGCACTGCAGGCACACGCGCGCCGCCTCCGTCTTGCCGGCCCCGCTCTCGCCTAAAAGAGCTTTAGCGTACGACCGACCGACTACTCATTTTTGAATATACATTTATATAAACTGAATATATAGTCTACCTGTAATAACAATGCACTGATTTTCGTTTCTATCTCGTACCCATCTGTATGCAGTCAGCGTTATAGCGTACCTATTAAACGCAGATATGTGTATAAAAAACATGACAAAGGAATACCCGAGTAGACTGATGCCATTGCTTTTGTTGGGTACTCACAGATGTGGAGGCAGGAGGTACGGCGGACGAGTAAGGTATGTGCGGATCAACTCGGTGGAGTAGAGCGGCAGCGGGCGGCATGGGTTGACCGACACCAGTGCGTTGCCCACATATGTCTGCAAAGGCAAGGGATAACTTTCAGAAAAGGAGAGATATGCTTTATTTGCCCAAAATAAATTTTTCCACATGTTATAGATAAAATTATCTACTCACAACACACGACAAACACAAACTACATTTATTTTAATTAATAGCGCCCATACATAATACTCTAAAATAACACACTAATAATAATGAAACAAGAACCTCAGATTTTAAAACAAAATTATATTAAATTAAAGAACACTTTAATACCACATGTAACACAAGACTACTACTACTGTAATAGAGCTGTATTGAGATATATAAGAGAATACATGCACTCACATAGATAACGTCGCGCTTGTAGCGAACATGCAGGTTGTGCAGAAAGGAGTCCTCGGTGAGCGGCGCCAGCAGCACGGCGTCGCCGAGGCCGGCCGGCTCGGGCTCCGCCATGCCGCGTCGCGCCTCGCCGCCCTCACCGCGCGCTAACTGCCCCTCGGGAGCTATACGGCATGCCGCTGTGCTTCTTCACACCTCACAAGGTACACACTTCATCAAGCATGTCTTGTGTACAGACTGTAGTGACTTACTGGAATCACATTAAAATGAAAGATATGATTAATACTGTGATATTGTACTTTTTATCACATAAAGTCAAATTACTTTAATCACAACACATTTGGACAATAAGTAATAAAACTAACCAATCCATATTGCAAGTGTGTCTCTCTTATAAAAGTGTATGTATGCTATGAAGTCTTATAGCCAGGGAGGAATAATTTTGACAGAGGCTCTCTAGATGTAGGTTAAAATACATAATGAATGACACTCTTCCCTTTGTAGCAGGTTTCTAATGTGGGAGAACACTATAGATCATATTGCTGACAGCAAACAGACATAACATTATAAATTGTGTCACAGTTTTATGGACTGCCATAGTATTTACCATCATTTGTTTTGTTCTGTTTCATCAATTGTTTGATGCAATAAAGTTTTGATAAGCTGTCACAACACTTTTATTTACTTTAATAAATATCCAATAAAAAATCAACATGTCTTGTTTTGCTAAATTTTTAACTTGGCTGGTTTTGGCTTATTTTCTTAAAATTAAGTGTTACCAAAAAATTACACCTTTTCAGCATTTAAGTTAATCTAGAGATTTATTTATTTAAAGAATTAATGAATTGGGAATTTAGATTTTGAAAATGAAAAAATAATTTCACATTTAAATGATATGGAAATAATTTTGTTAATTGTGAAAATTAGTTGATTCTGCAAAGCTTGGTAAACCAATTGAACAGAATCTCTCCAACAATACCTTAGACAGACCGTATATTACATTATTAGAAGAAAAAAAACATTATAAATTCTTGAACAATCTGCTGTAATTGCATGTATTTTTTAAGTTTTTAGGGAATAATCTGGAGATCAGACTCAAGGTGCTATAGTTCATTTTGATTTCAAAAAATATATTTATATACAAAACTCACCTTAGCACGAATTGGAACTATAGCACTAAATTCAGCATTTTAACATTACTATAACTATATGAAATTACCACAAATTCAGATAAAGCGATCCTTCCGTAATTATGTACACATTTCCTCTTTTTGATAGATTAATGACAGTTTTCTTCAATGCAGAACTAATCCTGCACCGAGCGAACAGATAACAAATATTGCGTCTGTGGAATGAAGCGCCTATAATTACATCAACAGACATTCTTAAAAAAAATGCAAATATATTTACATTTAGGTTTATTCACTCTTATTAATAACTATTTTTTAAGAATTAGTTTTAAAGCCATTTGCAGCACATTTGTTTGGAAACGTCTTTTATTTGGTCAGGCTATAATAGACGACCTTTGTTTATTTTCCTTTTTAATGTTTTTTAAATAGTTCCATATAAAAAAATAATTCACAGAAATTATTAAATGAATTATAGAACTTGTTAGGCTAAAACTAGATTCATCTTTTTCCGGCATATAAGTCATAGGCAAACACTAGATTATGTCAATTAATAAAACCACACCAACGTATTTTATATTCGAATAAAATAAAATTTATCATGAACTGTACTTCCAATTTCAGACGTAAAAAACGTAAAACGCGGAAGATCCTTAATGAAATTAGAACAAGATTACATAACCACACGGATAAAGATAATAACCGTTATAATTCTGATTGTAAATTGCAACCAGTCAAAGGAAAAAGAAACGATATAACAACTAATCGTTTGACATTGGGATTTTTTCACAAAGCCGTTCGATCAGAGACCATAACTAGACAACATTTGGCGAAGATAAGTAAAAAGACTAGTTTTAACATAATCAATATTGTAGATAAAACACCGTCCAATAGTAAAAAAAATAATGACATATATCATAACTACATGAACAAAGGTAACAACACTGGTGATAAGACTGAATGCGATATATTAGAAAAGGACCAAAGTACAAGCCAATTAAACAGCCCTGAACTGTTTAGTTCAGCTCAGTCACACAAGACTACACCTCCTGAAGAATGTGAGAGCTTGGAATGGCCATCACAGTGTTATCAACGAGATGACAGTTTTCAGTCATATGAAAAGTATATTCAAAATGTGCCAAAACATATGAATGAAGATATTCCTACTTTGTTTAGTGGAGATGCACTGAAAAAAATAAATGGCCATTTACATGAACTTTGTTTAGAAGACTGTCAATGTATAACAGAAAATTCGTTTTTGCAATATATTAATTACGATTGGTATAATGAAGAAAGGCAGAAGATCAATACCCATAATTTTTTGTCAAAATCATTTTTTGTTGATGATCCAATAAGCTACATAAAACATGGATATGTTAAGCATCAAGCAGAGCTGAATGAAACTGTCGAATCGGCTGTCATAAGTGAGTTGGCATTTGTTAATGCAAACTCAGCTATGTCTGTTATAAATGTTTCCAGTGACCAGACTCCATTTACAAATGATACACCAGAATACATTTATTACCCTCATAGACTGAATCAGTGACACTCAATATCCACATTTAACATGGAACATTTTTAAAATGGAAAAATAAACAACTACTTATTATATTTTGTTTATTTAATTACACTAAAGTAACTTTTTCCAACTCCGAGATTAAATCCATATGTTTAAAAGAGTCCGGATTTCTATTGAATGTTTCAAGCAGCTGCAGCTTGGCTTTATCCTTCCCACTAAAATACAACTGAAACTGATTTGCCAAGCACTGTGCCTCTTGACCATTTAACACATTCTGGAATAAATGAAACAAATATATATCTTAGTGCCCTGTTATTTAAGTAATGGCCATTGAAATCAAAATAAGGGTTTTCATTGTTTTTAGTGGTAATTTTTGCTATACAGTGACAAAATGCTAAAATAATATTTTGCTGCCACTAAGTCTTCAAACTCAAAGTAATAAAAAAAACAAGAAAAAGAGATTATCATGTTAATGATTTCACCAAAACAAAACAAAATGCACTTAGAAAGTTAATATAGACATTCTTTATTGCAATTCAATATTCTAGTGTCTAAAGTAACTGAATTAAAATTGTGTGTATATTGTCTCTATGTTTATGGTATTGATTCAACTCATCTTTTTTTAACTAGTTAGTCATTTCAATATAGAAAGATTAGATGTAATTTAAGTAGTTGCTTTATGCATACATTTATGCTATTTATCATAACAGATATTTATAATTTTCCTGTCTATAATTTATCCCTTACCACGCTTTTTAAAGATTCCACATAACATCAGCACTGTGGAATTTAATGAACCGATTAGAGACCTATTCATCTTTATGACAATATTTTGTTTTTTTGTAATGGCTTAAGTGTGTATATTGATTAAAGTTTTATTTCATTTTTAATATAATACATATCCCCTTTAAATATGCACCCAATTCCTAGCATGTGAGAAAATGTCAAGAGTTTATGGGTTATTATAAAAAATGTTTTTTTATAATCCAAAAATTGTTTGGAATTTAACTTTTGGCAAACAAATTTTTAACTTCAAGTTTTCACTATACAATTTCCTTTTGAGGGGGGCTACTTCTGAGGTTCTATTTTCCTAGTCTTGTTATGTGTATGTATACTCAGAGATTACTATTTAGTAAATATTTCTAACATAAAACAAGTTATAAGTAACAACAAGTATTACCTTGTCATATTCTCCTCTCATTAAAACAATTCCTTTATTGCAAAGCTCCACATAATGGACCATTGTAAGACATTCAGGAGCATTTTCTTTGTGTACCTAAAAAAAGATTTTGTTTTATATCATAACTTTAAGTTATATCTAAATAAATAAGAAAAGACAGCCTAACCTGAAATGCCAACAGAGGTGTAAAGTGAACTGTTTGTCCATAACACTGGCACATAATAAACTCATAACCCTCTGATCTAGGCAAAGGGAATAAAAATGTAGGACAGTTTGTCATATTTTGGTTAAGAGTTGTATATGTATGCATAGGAATAGTCGCTGATATAACTTCTTTATTTTTGTGATATTCTTCCCAAATAACTTGTATTTCAGAGCCATCCTTATCTTCTACCAAATCCAATTTGAATATTTCATTTAACTTTTTATCCTGTGATATTTCCTTATTCTTTAAAGCTTCTTTAGGATTGAAAATCGAAGAAAATTGTCTGAAAGTCAGTAAAGTAAGTTAAAAAATGTTAAAGAATACAATTAAAACATTTTGGGCATACTACCTGTTATTGACCATCCCGAACTTCTCCTTTTTTTCTTCTTGTTTATTTTTTTTTTGAATTTCAAGTCTTTGCAGGAATTCTTCAGGAGATGTTTTCTGCAATTCTGCAATGCGATCCGCATATTTCCCATAGTAAGGATTTTTCTGTAACTGTTCCACAGCTTTTTCTAATTTGCGTTGTGAAGTCATTATTCCGCGAGATCGAATACAAAGAAATAATTTATTATAATTAGAAATGTGTCTACAGCCGATTGCCATAACAGTGTATATTATAACAATTTCCCAGCAGTGTACAAACCTACTTAAGATTACCTAATCAGTAAACGTCAGTTAGAACTCCAGATGGCTGACTAGCCGGTGTTGCCTGCCGCAACAAATCGATCTTTGTGAACTCACACAGAATTCAGGTGATAAAAATACGAACGCAATAATAACAACAACATTGCATTTTATTAGTTATACATATTTCTGAAAACATGTTTTTTTATGTGTGCGGCTAATGAGTTGAAATTGGAATACTGTTAAAATAAATTCAACTTCTTTCGCAAAGTGAAACTCTCTTAGTAAAATGATAATTACAGGTAAGTTTAATTTTAGCCTGCCTCTAGGTGAAGTGTATATCTGTTACATTTAATACGGCTTAACACAGATGTGACATATGATTTTCTTTTCTTGCCCTTTATACGATCACTCTTCATTACTTTCTTCCTTACCGTCTCTTCCTATCCCTCTACCTAC
>DWIB01000015.1:0-27562 GCA_018248155.1 Cressida cressida
TATATATATATATACATTGCGGCACATTGTGGTCATCGCTTTGAGAAATAAATCACATGGTATATATCATCATAATCATATCATACTATTTGCCATCAGGTGATCTCACTCGTCTCGTTGCTTCGATTAAATAGGAACAATACAAGCAATTGAGGCACATGCAACATTTCATATTACATTGATTCAGAAATAACTTTATGGATTAAATATTTACATTAAGCAATACGAATTTTGAAAATGTTCCCAACGTCGAATGTACATATTTATTTTCGAACAGCTTTAAAACAATTATCCTGGAGTGCTTAAAAAAGATATGAGGGAAATAATTTGGTCTTCTTTTTTTAATAGCGAAGATGTTGGTTAAATATAACTGCTTTTATTAACAATCTAGGGGCATTAAAACATAAAATAGTGTAGTGTTTGTAATATACATTAACCATGAAGTAAGTGTTTTAAAATAGCTCCTCATATTCAGAGCCAAGTCCCTTGAAACAGAACGGTCTAACTAGTTAGTAAAAAGCTTTTTGGAAATCATCGTATAGATGATACATATTTGGTTATAAGACTTGTTTTGAATAAAGGATATAACGGTCTCAAATTTGCACCTAAATCAATTCCATAGATGTTTGTGGGATACTCTAAAACGTCAAAAGCTTGCAGAATCTACATTCATAAAAATAATATTTCAACAGATATTCGAGTGATGAAATGCATGTACAGAGAATTAACTGATATGCTAATGAAACCATTGTATGGCCTTAGATTAAAGAACTTGTCTTACAATTGGGTTTAAAAAATTTACATACATTCTCTTAAAACTTTAGGGGGTGTAAAGTATGTACATACTGGCATACAAGAAGTTTCTTGCTACAAAAATAGAGTTGATAAAAATGTCTAGTAGAAAAACAATGTATTTTGTAAAAAAGTGAAAATGTATTTCAAGTTTACAAGTTTATACAAATAAAACAACTCTAGCGGCTTCAACAAAACTTTAAATTTTGATCTATTTATTCTCTGATCAACGTGTTAAAACTAAACACGGCCAATACTGCTACTTTGTAAAGTAGCAGTAATGGGCATATTTACTGTTGAAACAATAAAATATACATTCGCTATAGTAATAAAATGAATTGCTAATTTAATCCCCAACGTATTATTAAATTGAGAAATAAAATCAAAAATATCCTCTTTAATGCTTAAATGGCCTGCATTACTTATTTGAGTAAAGAACAAACGGCCATTTCCGTCCATAAACCCTATCCATAGCCAACCAGCATTGTGTCGATGTTACACAACTGACGATTAAAACTTTTATTATAAAGTTCTCTTTTTGAAATAAATGAAAACATTTTCAAACAAAAATTTATTAATAATCGTAAATAAAAAATTCCATTTAGTAACCACAACCCCCAAACTATTTCAGAGAAGAAATTAAATCTGTGGTTTATGGATGGCGATGCACTTGTTTGTCTATGGATTATTAAGATGGCTCAAAACGTGCTTGTCATATTGTCACGAGCGGCAGAGTTGCGTTTTGTACGCGCAATTTAAATAGATATATGCATTTGTGTGTGCAAGTATTACACAGTGTTATATATGTAATATCACTTGCAATTACCTATGGTTTTAATGAACTTGTCCTGAATATTATCTTTTAATGATTATTTCGAAATTGCCATTGTCAAAACGTCAATTGAATGAAGACACATACGCATGCAAGTAAGTAGTAGTAGCAATATTGTAATATTGATAATGTCATATAACTTAAGTTATTATTTAGTAAAAGGAAGATTACATGTAGTATATTTAGGGCAAGTAAATAATATACAACCCAGTTTCGAGTGGTTTTAGTCTATTAATACCAATTAGAAATTAAAAAAATATGAAGTCGCTAGCCGCACATATGTAAAGCTGCTCCTTTTTAGTTCCATAGGCAAATATTAAAATAAATCCAAATCATTCTGGATCTATAAACGAAGTTAGGGTACAATTTCCATTATTTTACTATGCAAAATCTTTCTAATAAACGCAGATTTATAAGTAAACCTTGTTTGATGAAAATTTGGACAGTTTTAAATCGTAATTTAAGTAATTTTTCTTACAATAACAATTTAAAATATATTAATAACTGATTAAAGAGGTTCCATATAAATATTATTGGTTATTTACACAGCAATTAATTTCTTTGAATATACATAAATGCACATTTCTTTCAGCACTGCAGGAAATAGAAATATACCACCCTGTCATAATAAGATGAAAAAAATTATTAGGTCTAAGCACAATGAAAATGCAAATCGTGCATCAACACCATCTCCATTTGAACCTGTTTTCCAAATTAGTAAAGAAGAAAAGGTGAAATCAGAAGTTCAACCACCTTTACCTCTGGACCCGCCTCCTCCAGATAATCCACTCAATATGAATTTGGTTTTAAAGAAAGAAATAGAAGACTTAGATTATAAAATCTCTGGAGAAGAAACACCAGATACATTAAATCAAGAAGGTTTAGATGACTATAAAACCAATGATATTGATGAAGATGAGAAACCAAAACCTATGTGCCGAGATTTTATAAGAGGAAATTGCATAAGAGCAGGGTTATGCAAGTTCAGCCATAAGTGTGATACATCACAACTAGTTGGTGTTTACACGTTCTGTAAGAATTATCAGAATTCTGTCTGTACACTTCCTAATTGCAAATATGTTCACGCTACAGTTTTTGAAGAACAACACTTTTATCGAACTGCTGAATTACCTCCCCATGCATTGGCTCATCATAAAAAAGTTAATATTTTGCCTCCACCACCACCTCCACCACTACCACCACCAGAAGGTAAGTTTACTGCTCAATCTTATTTCAAAATACTATATAATACTAACTTTAACTGCACCAGTGTTTAAAATAATTTAAATGTATTTAATAATTTCAATTAATGAACTGTTTTTACTTCCAGGGTCGCCGACAATGATTCAATCCATTTTTAATACTCCACCGCCACCAATTCCGTTCTGGTATGTTATATTGATAGACAAATTATTTATTTAATAATTGTATTTACCCACTGTTTTACTTTACAGTCTTGAGCTGCCACCACCAGTTAATAACAATGTACCTGTCTGCAAAATAGAGGCGAGACAATTTCCACAACCATTAAAAAGAGAGTGGGAAGATATTGAAAATTGTATGTACATATCTTTATTTTACTCATTGAATGCATACCTTTTATAGTTAACCTTTTCATCTTATAACATTTTATCACTTTTATTGTATATAAAAAATCTGGTTAAAATACATTTCAAGATTTTAAAATGAGGAAAAAATTGTCCTTCCTGTATTAATAGAGAACTGTTATAATATTTCTCAGATCCCAGTACGTCGCATGATCTTGAACCTCCAGTGCCTGAAGTGACTCCAAAAAGATGCAAGAATTGTGATTACTTGGAATTAAGGTTTGATAACTTTGTATGTTATTATTTATTTGCTGTGTTATTTAGTATAAATACAAAGGTTTCTTCATTACATTGAGTGCCACCTCAGCTATTGACAGCTAGCACTGGACTTTCCATTTCATTGAGGTTGCGTAGCCAAGGCTGACACAGGAATTACTTTATAGCATTACAATGTCATTGAGATATTACAATAATTACCAACCAGTAACTGGATTAAAATGTAATAGGACATTTTACTTTGTTCAGCTGAGCGTACAAAACCTTTGATTGTTTGTGATCGAACGAGGCATAGTGTTATGTAAAATTAACACAAAATATGGACTTTTTTAAAAAAACTTACATCTTGCTTAGATGTGATGATCAATGACCAATGTCATAATTGTAGCGTTTTTAGTTAATATTTTATTGAACTTTATTATTTTATTTAGTCATACTAGTTAATATATTGAGTGTTTGATAATTTTATAATTTCTATAGGTATTTTAAAAAGATTGTTAATAAAGCGTACAATTTTTTAATGAACAATAATGTGAATTTGAAAAATAGATTGTTCATGTGGAAACAATTAATCTAAATTTTATAGATGCTGTTTAATAGCCTATTAACCATTTTATTATCTGCATAACAATTCAACAAATATTAAGTGTACCAGTATGAAATGGCCGCTTTTTTTTTAATGAAACATTAATTTTGAATGGAAAACTAAAATAAATTGTTTAAAGTATTGACCATTGCTTTTTTAAAAATTTCGACCACATTTCTGGCAATTTGTGGATGCCATGCCAATAGAAATCTTCTTTCAAAGCAAACCGATCAGACACCCAATTTTCAACTTCTGCACAGGAGTCAAAATGAAGTTCAGCCCGTGCGTGTTCCATCAATCAAGAGACCAAGTCTGGTGAATACAGGGGTGGAAAGGCAGCTCCCAGTCCCGTGCATTAGTATTATCGTGAAATATGACCATATAAGCATCCACATTGGACCACATCATTAGCACTTAAGATGGCCGCACTTAAGAGCGCAATTCTAAACTGTCTAATGTAATTAAGATTTATGATATGTTATTGTATGGGAATACCAATATTACGTTGCCATGACAACCTAATGCTAACAAGTGTTATATAGAGCCATAGTGTAAGTAGATTTAGTTAGTTAATAAATGGTCGTCCTGTAGACCACTTCCCGCCGCCAACCTTCTGATTCCTGGCATCCAAAACTTGCCAGAAAGGTGGTCAAAATGTACAAAAACTAATGGTCAGCACTTTGAATGTTTATTTTACTTTTCTATTAAAAATTTCTGTTTAATTTTAGCAAAAAAGGCTCATTTAATACCAGTGTTAAACCTTTCGCTTTTTCATTATTTTTGTTTATTTATAAAAATGTTGCTAGTCGGCAACTTTAGAGGAGGATTGTTATTAAAACATATGATGATTATTTGATTGATTGATGATTACCTAACCAGAAAGTTGGCAAAGGGTATTGGACCAGAATGGTCAATATACAATTTAACAAGCTATTTGTTTATTCTTCATAAACTGTATTTTAACTTCCACAAAACAAAATGAAATTACTTAACTAACAACCCAATAGTTTGTAGCTTTTCAAACTACTGTACATTCGCGTATATCTAATGATCTCAACAAAAGTTTAAAATCAAATATAATGTTTATGTTAGTTTCAAAATTGTCACCAACCAACCAACCAAACTTATGTTACTATAAAAATGTTTGTAATGTCTGTGTAGCGTGTGATTTTTAGTTTTTCTATAAAAATATAGAAGTACCTCAATCTTTTTGAGTAACATTGTACTGTGTTAATTTTTAAAAGTGATTCACTGACGCGTTAATTTTAAAATTTGTAAAACATGGAAAAATAAAAGACATATGAGTACAATAACTGATTTTTGATTGATACTATTGTTTGCTGTGCGGTTAATGGAGTCATTCCATTATAAAACTGTAGTGCTCCACAGTCCAGCTAAAAATCTAAATTGGAAGAAACGGCTGCCGGCATTCTGTTCTGCACTTTTCCAGTAGCTGCTGCTAAACCGCTGGCCCAGAAGCGACTGCGGCGTGATGTCAAGATGCGGACTACTTGCCTGTCTGAAGTGTATGTGGAACGCGTGTGTTGCGACTGTTGCGTGTAGCGTGTAGCGTGTTGCGTTGAATAACTAACAAATTCACTTAACCACTTTAATCACTCGGTAGATATTTCGATAATGGGTAAGGATTTATATTTAATGAATTAAGAGCCCTCCATTTAGACTTCGCGAAACACTGGGCTAAAATCTGCCCAATATGTAGGCTGGTATTTTCCTTGCTTTGGAAGTGTAGGCAATAAGTTCAGTTTGGTGTGAAAAGTTATGTTGACGTATTTTGCCGGTCCCGGGCCGACTAAAGGAGAGAGGTAGAGTTTAAGGTCCACGATTCTCGCTTATTTGCTTAGGGCTTTTTGTAGGTGAATGGAATACCTTAACTTCGATACGGAGCTCTGCCGAAGTGAAATACGAGGCCAGAGTTTTTTTTTTTGGGAATTTCGTTTGTATAAAACTTATTAAAGTTAAACCAATAAAATTACAGGAAGCTTTAAGACGAAGATTAACTAATTAATTCCGACAAAGCTTAGTTGCTCTTCGTGCGTTACGCGATCTATGATCTGATTCCAGGTCGACGTGTTGAGTTAGAATGATCACATGGAATGATCCCAAACAGATATGTTATCAGCTAACTTCTGTCACAATTGTAATTTTATGTTCAGGTAGTCGACATACGGCAACCAAGGATTTTTGGCAAGCAAGTTTCACCACGCCCAGTAACTTTAGCCAAACTTAAAATTTAAAATCACCCTCATCTTACTACCATGCTGCGCGTTATGCGTAATGGGAAATTTTCATGTACATTTTATTCGAATATTTGTACGATCATATTAGTAAAATTATAAGTAATTTCAAAATTTTACATAAAATATTACACACTGCAGTGTATTGCTGGGTGCCAATTCAAAAAATCTTACAATCAGGAAGCTAAGAAATAGACTACAGTGTTCAAGTAAAGATCAGACTCCAACTAAGCTTGAGTTACGCTAGTGAGTGTCTAAGACTTACAGACGATCGCATGTCTCTAAATCGAAAAAACAACAAGCCCAAACTCAAAATTGACTAACTTTGTAAGCAACTTCCGGTATAAAAGTGATAACTTTCAGTACTCCAATCTTGTATTCTATGTAAGCTTCTCTTTATCTATTATACACTTGTGAAAAGTTAATATTTTCGGACGCAATTTTCTGTTCACTTATGGTTACCAAACCTCGTTCTGCCCCTCAGTCGTATAAAGAATACAATGGTATAATCATATATAAGATTGGTCACGTGGTTCTTGAGATATAAGACTTACAGACGGACTTTCGAGAGTGCACAGGTTGCCATATATTTCATATATGAAGTAAACTTCATATATTTTAGAAATTGGCACCCAGTAATTACATTGATTTGAAACTTCTGTTTTCAAGCTTTTGAATTGTCAATTTTTGTATGTGTACATATTTCCTATTGCTTATAATATCGGCATAGAGATGGGTATGTGATGCGCCACTGTGCTTGGATTGCACAAAAGGTTAGTTTTATTATTTTGTATTATAATTTGTTATATTGTTCCTAAAACATCTTGTCTAATTTCCAATCGTTGTCTCAACCACCATACATTGATATTAAAAAAGTTAACTATTAAAAAGAGTTTAAATATTTATAGTCTACAGTATCGTAAATAATATCGTTCTCTGAAAACATTTTAATCCTTAACATAAAAAACTTTATTTTGCAAAAGAATTTCCTGAATTCTTTATGAGGAGTTAAGAGCGACAAATAACACCAACATTAAAACGGCAATCAGAAATATACATGGACAAGTTATCAAACAAACAAACATTTCAATTTAAACTTCACTGGCGTTGCAAAGCGGAATAATTGAAGTCCTCTACTTCTATTTTGGTTTTAATAACATCAATAAATCTAATGTTTGATTAAAACCACTCTACTACTAGTCGACAGTAATTCTGTAAAAATAAATTAAAAACAACATTAGGATGAAGATTTCAAAGGTTTTTAACTAGAAATTTAAAGCAATTGTTATCCAGATTTTTGGTTTAAATTACATTCTCGTCATTTTCAGTCGTAAAAAAGATTGTTTATTTTAGTAGACCATCGGAATACACTTACAGTAATCAATATAGATTAAAGTTTTCCTTCATTTCTAGAGGAGAGAAATAGACTCGCTGTTGCCGATGCCATGCATTATTATTGTCATTGCTAAAATAGTTATGTAGCGTAGTTTAATAATGCTGCGCTTACAATATAAGTTCAAGCCAGTTGCAACTCTTGTTCCATTGGACGCGGCGAATAAACGCTGTACAAAATTTGCGTAAATTTAGGCGATTATCGGCGATTGTTTGAAAATTGAATGAATGGCATTTCTTAAAGGCAATTTTTATATTTTTCTAGAAAAGAGTTTATGAAAGAGAAATGTGAAAAGTTGAAGAAAGCTAAATTAGAGGCGCATAATAATTTAGAGGCTTTGAATCAGAAGCGAGAGAGACTGTATGCAACTTTAATGAATTTATTCAAACCAACGGTAAGGATTTTATTGTAATTTAGTCCGCATATCTAGTTAGTGTCATTATCATTTATTATCTGTTTCAATAATAATATTAGAAATATTATTATTATGGCAGTGGTAATTGATATTGTAAAACGGCCACTCAATGATAAGAGATATTTTAACGCAGCTCTTAGCTATAGCTATATATATAGTTATAGGTATATACTGCACTAAGCAGATACTCAATATTACACCATTATTAACATTATAAGGTGTATTATTGAGTATCTAGTTGGTGCTGTATATACTTTAAATAAGTTACATTATAAGCAAACCTAAAAAGCAATATTACCATAGTTTTCTAGTTTTCGTTTTTAGTTTGTAAAATAGGAGTTGATATGGTTCCTACATAAGCAGTTCGGTTACCATCTAAGGTTGGTTAGGGTATGGAACTTTGTGCATTCTTTCGTTTTCAATATTCCGCATGTAAGAAAGAAATGTTTCGCGTAGTCCTTCATAATACAAACAGCGAGGATATAGAATACTCTGCCGGCGTCGGTGTTTCCTTTCTGTTTTCCCGAGAGAGTCTTAAGAGTATAGTGAATAGGCTTTTCCTGAACTACTGTGCTTTGATATTATGATCGCATCTCCACTTTCCCTCGGGTGCAATTGTAGTCAAGTACTTGCCTATACATGTTAAAAAAAGTAAGTCCCACTCCTTATAAAGACTGTAAAATTACTAACTTGTTATCAAATTTCAATGTGATAATTGGGGATATAATAATCAAACATTTTTATTTGAAACCATGATGGCTCAGTTTCTGAGGCTGTAAATTAATTTTGAATGGCGCGGGTTTCATTATTATAATATACATACAGATATACATTCATATGTATGTAAATATTATGGATTATATAGATATTCCCAAAGAAACAACTTTTCTAGTTATATCACTACATGAAATCAGTATTTTCTTACCTAATAGGAGTCAGGAGGTGGGCGACAGAAAAATGGATTTTTAAAATAAGTACAAGTAGTCCGAAGGACGATTGTTTATTGACTCCCTTATTCTACTTATGCCGTGGCTTTATATAAGGCAAGGGTCGTATGGTTCCCATGGTAAAGTGATATTGTTATTCGGATATAATAGCACATTATGTTCTTAATGATCGTGGGTCGTTAAGATTGCAATTTTAAGTGCGACCGTCTGGTATGAGGATATAACTCAGGATAGTCATAAAAGATTAAAAAATACGTATCTACATATTTTTTGTACACTCGAGCAGGGTAAGTTTTTAAGTTTAGCAAGTTTGATTATTTCAACGACATTTAATGACATCCATAAAGAAATTTAGTATTGTTGATTATTAGTTTTTAAACTTCAGTTCACTTGAGGTTTGGTTATTGCCCGGAGAACCATTTCCAACCGCGTTAGAAATGGTCGTCAAGACATATCGTCGCCTATATTGTCGTTCCTATACTGGCTCTCTTTAAAGATGTAAATCATAGAAGCTTGCAAATATACAGCCCATTCCTAAAACGGTACTTGTCCCGAACCTGCTAACTACTGACCCATCTCAATTACTTCTATATTCTTTAAGTGAAAAAAATAACAAACGGCTAAATATATATAACGATTTCGTTTAAACTGATCTACATGGTCGTCTAGTGTATGCCACTCAGTCATGGGCGGAGGCCTTGGTGGGAAACGGGAAGGCAGTCGCGATCTCGTTTGAATTCAATGATTCCGGTCCCCAATATCATTGGATATTACGATAATAACAAAGTTGCGGAGAAATATATAACAAGAGCACAGACTAAGAGAAGAGGAGGAGGGGACAAGAAGGGGAGCCAATGTGAATAAGCTCCCATTCAATTGGCTCGCATTTTCCGAAATGAAATCCAGGAGTACGCCGATCGCTTTCAGTTCTTAGGAATCGATATATCACTAAAGCTAAACTTCGGGCGACCCGCCGCTTCTAAAGTAGAAACAATTGCAAGGAAACTAGGAGTTTGCCAAAGTAGGACGGTACTTTACACTAGGACAGGTTTTGACGCTGTATAAATAATGGGTATAAAGTCCCAGTCCGTTCTTGCGTGGATTACTGCCGCTATATCAATTATTAATTGGGGGTACTGGGTTCGTTAGAGATGTTTGTAAATATAATAATTGGAGGCCACTACCTGTGTAGTGTAAAACTGGATAACCTGTGAGACCGACTCAAGATACGTTTACTTTTTGGTAAGTATACTCAGGAATTGCAAGATTTAATACAGCCATTGTCCTTTTACCATCGGACGCGTAGACACACGACCGACATGCATTCTATCGTTGTCGATATTTCGCGACATATTCACACGCAACGACGAAACGAAATGTTTCGTCCTTCACTATATGAACAGCTTGGGTATACAATAGTTCGCCAGTGTCAGTGTTCCCGTCCAGTTTTGACATGGGAATCTTCAAGAGAAGAATGTATAGGTAGGCTACTCAACTAGTGCGCTTTACCACCTACATTGCATCTCTACGTTCTATCAGATTTGATTGATATGATTTAACTTCAATATCCATATAATGTTTTGTCATCAGCTTCTTATTCCGGTGTTAAAAACCCCGTGTATACAGTTAAAAGTAATATACAAATACATGCTCCTTAAACAAATAAACTGAATAACTGCTTAATAAATCGTTAGATAGTTTAAAAATGTAATGCCGTAAAGTTTTACTCGTATGCGCTTGAACTCTTACCTATTACATTATGAAATATTAACATACGTAAGTTCATAAGAAGATATTCTGAAAATAAAAACAATCACACCCTTATTTTGTTTACTTTTGTCTTTTAAACAACTTCATCCATTTAATCGAAATATGAGTTTGCTTTATTTTGTGTGAAAGATAATTTGGTTTAAACATATATCATGTTGAAACCGTTTCATTGTATAAGGTCTATTTACTAGAGTGGCGTGATACTTTACACCAAGAATATGCCGCTAGACGAAGCCGGAGCACCCAGGGATATGACATTTGTAGACAATGGGTTTAGCCAGTGTCGAATTGGAAAGATGTTTGGTTATCATACATACGAGATGCCCTCCGCCTTTAGACAGAGACTGATTCCTTTATAGGAATGCCAAGGCAAGATCGCAGAAGGTGTATCAAAGATAATTAATCGTCAATTCGTTTAGAACTTTCTAAGAAATCTATTTACAACTGCTTCTGAAACTCTTAACGCCTTGTTTATAATGAGAAATTTAAATTGGGGCCTAAGAAAAATAAGAAGGTTAGCTTAGAAGGATCGTATCCACTGGAGAACAAAATTTGCATTTACGCGAAGGCGTTTAAAGTGGATTACACAGTACATTAGAAAGCAATTTCCCTGTGCTACAACTCGAGAATCGCTTCACGAGTGTTGCTAACTTAGATTTTTAACTACCTTCACGAAATTCGTCCCTAAGCGAAGTGCGACCGCGAATGGATTTGGAAAATCAGCGAAACACGGTGGCTCGTGACGGTGCTCCATCGCCAAAATTCGAAGCGAGTTAATCGGCGCACTGCTGTTAGATTAATCCACGTCGAAAATCATAGAAAATCATCATCAAAGACCTAAGTAGCAACCTCTGTACGAAGTTCTTGAACTCAACACGTGTTACGTGTATGGGATAACCTGAAAAGTCAGACAGCTGCTGTAATCATCAGTAGTATAGAACAGCTGCTGAGGAATGGGGAAACATTCTCCTTCTAACTTGTAATGAATGAGCCACATTTTGTACGGACGGAATGTGCGACTTATCCTGTTTTTTATGTATATTAAAGCATTTCGCCACCTACGAATGTGTCTTGTTTCAGTTAACATACACCCAATATTACATTAAAATAATTAATTTGATAACGTGAAAATTTTAAGCGACCGATACAGGGTAGGCCGTTTTTAAATGCCTCAGAAAAAGACATTATCTGTATTACACGGTAATTATTTGTATGTAAATTTGATATGCTCTGTCTTCAACAAACGTTAACAGTATGTGTAGAACTAATCTTTAATATAACTATATCGCTTATCTATTTCAGTATCAATCAAAAGTCAGCGCCAGTGGATTACTACCGTCTACGAGTATAGGAGATAGACATAAGGTAATATCTAATAAGAAAATATATTACCAGTACTAATGTAACGAAACTAGTAACATAAAAATATGAAAAGAAAAACTTCTTTACAGTGGCTTACGGACCAGCTTAGCGGTGCCTCCAATCCTACCACTGTTTCGAGCATACAAGACGACATAAGTAGAGTAAGTTGTTCTAAGTAATACACTATACTGGTGCTATCACTTATAGTATATATATCTATAATGTATTATTGTATAACTCTACATGCTGTCATATCTAAAAGTCTGTTGCCAGAGATCCTTAGATATAACAGCAACCATTCTTTTGATGCTAAACAAAAATGTGTAAAACATTAATTTGTTCTAATATAAAAACTAAATTAAGTAAGAACACTTAGAGACAAAACATCCTTTATATACATATTATTGCATGTATAATGAATTTTGAGATGGTTATGTACTTTAAAGTTTAAAATTAAATTTTTGTTTATTATTTCAGACCAGTTCAAATGGAAACCCGAATTTATCCAGCCTACTCACTAAGTTACTTAATGTTTATAGGCAACATGTTTTGTCAACAGACCATTCACGGAAGACCTAGGAATATAACAAGATAGCCCCAAAGCCAAAAGACTTTGATATAAGTTGACACTGGGTTTTTGATGCGATTTAGCGATTTAGACCATTATTAATATTATATATTTCTTATAAGAGAAGGCACAAAATATTTTGGTTTTTCTAATTTGACAAATTTGTTCTTTTCAAAAAGAGGTTTAGAATTTTTTTAAGGTTTAATGTGACCTTAGCCGCATTCATGTACCGATTCATGCCTCCCAAATTATTTATGATGAAATAACTTCACAGGTGATGAAAAAGTAAAAAAATTAACTATTTTTTTTGTAATGTGTGTGCATGTGTGTGAATTTGTGTGAGTTAATATGTAAATTAACTGATAATGTGAAAAATTAACTAATGTTAATTTTTCGTTAATTCTTTGAAAAACTGAGTCGAAATTGGTGTTAGTGGTAAGGTTATTCTCTATGTTATAGTTATACAGTTGTTATGTCGTTTAAAAATAAATTTTAAGAAAAAAATTACCATTGCATTAAAGAACTGTCGATGGTGTAGTTGGGTGGGAAGATAAAGGTGCAGCAATCAAATAACGCTTATTTTTTACTATTACCAATGTATATAACTCATTGCATCCTTGTCATTATTAGAAATCTTTATGTTGAATGTAATTTCATACGAATTGTTACATTACCTTATTTCGTTTACATGCACTCTCACTCAGCTAACACTGATAGTTCGGTACTTAGGTAAGTAATGTACCTGTAATTTTGTAGGGTCTATGGTGATGATCCAAATTACTTACCTAATGGGGAGAAAAAAATTTCCGTGCTGCTAGTCCTGGTAGTTATAATGTTGATCACTATATATGTAGTTAAAATGGTGTAAATTAAATCTATTTGTTACTTCCTCTTCATGTATATACTGCATTAATAATGAAATGAATTCTTAATAATAGTAGTAAGTTAATTTTAATCGTATCGCGTCCAAGATTTACATGCTAAGTAAAATTCGACTTTTTTTTAAATAAAAGTAGAAATTGAAATAAGTACTGTGCAATAAGCTTATCCAGCTCAGATTAACAAAAAAAAATTAATATAATTCGATGAGGGATCATTACACACCAATCTACTAACGTCATGGTACCCGCCTATTTAATTTTAGGTTTAGGTATTGTAAAAATCATTTGTATCTGTACAGTATATAAACAGACATTAGGTAATTTTGATTTTTAATAATCCACACATAAATTATTACTAGGCTAAGTATTTATGGTGCCTTATAAGATTCACTTAGACGGACTCACAATATGATAGAAGTGTGAAACTGATTAATCATATAATTTTTACACCTGTACAAGCATACCCATATTATCATGAATGTACATGTTTAGTTTTGTATATTTGCAGTTTGTTTTTTTGTTCATATTTTATTTCATATGGAATAAACCGTTTTTTCTTGAATAGATATATTACTGTTTATCAATTTTTGTTTACAACATTAAGTCAAAATTTAATATATGCTTTGTACTACATCCATATTGACATTAAAACAGCTTTGTATGTATTAAAAGTTAGAACTGGTTTTTTGTCTTACAACCAAAATGGTAGTGCCAAAAGTTTATTAAATAAGAAAAAAAAATAATTATGTCGTCTATCGGTTTCAATCTGTTCTTATTTCTATGATGTTAATTAACTAATTTATCTAAATCTAGCGCGGACGTGATTACAAGAGAAATATAGTTCTTGTAAAAAAATATGAAATAGAAGGTTATTGTTAATGAAGATCAAATAAAAGTACTTTATTTTGAGGGTATTGCTAATTATTAGATTACCAAGGGCTTAAATAAGTTTCTATACGTAGTAAGTCTATCGAAATTTTATATCATAGACGAATATATGAGAATCAATATTCAGTAGGTAAATGATCAATTTATTTTCCTTGCTTTCTTAAAAATAATATTACTTGCACAATATTAAAGTATCATGAATCATAAAGTACCATCAACTCTTGTCTTCTAAAGCAGATTTTAACTTAACTTGCACGTTTGAGAAAATTACAATCACCAAAATTCCTCGCAAAGTAACCCCTAACAGAATCAGATTTCCCTGTTATAATTTAATCATTGGAGTGACGACGCTTTACTTTTTTAAGAGTATGTATATATGTATAAACTTTAAGAGGTTATGCGATTAAGTATGTAGTAATAAAGAAGAAGGTAAAGAGAAAAGTAACAATCGCGTTTAGTATGTATACATATTTTTATATATAAAATTTTCCATTAACGGAAAAAGGATGTTTACTTTTTCTATTAATATGAGTATTATATTTGTATAACGCATGAATTAATAATGAAATGGATTTCAGTGAAATTAAATTTTATTTATTTGTCATTTTTTTTCTCGTTTATAGTTAAATATATTGAATACGTCAATGAATTTATAGGTGAAGAAAAGCTTAATGTGTGCAAAGATTTTTTTTTTACATGAAGGTTGATGTATTTAAGAAAACGATAGCAAGGGAACTCTTCTATCTTAAGAGTTAATGCACAATTAAGCTACGTCTACACCTACTTTTATTATTGTTGTAAAACATATGTATTGAACTTTTCGAACGTTTATGTTTCACATGAGCAAACTATTGCTTTTGTTGTATGTATATTTAATGATCAAATAAAAAACCATTAAAATGGAGTTAATGAGTTTTATTGATAGTTTACGTAATTTAATTTCAGATGAGGAATTTCTTCAATTGTTGCATAGTAACTTGGTTAACATGTGGTGCAAGTATGTTTAGATCAAATTAATTTAAAAGGGACTCCTAAGAAAGGAGATAAATCTAAGTAAAATACTAAGACAATAGGAATAACAAAAGTCTCAACTCAAATTTGGAAATGTCCGTATTTTGGAATTGGTTTAAGTCCGATGTTCCTTGTTTTCACAAAATTTTACATTTCGTTTCACAACGATTACGTTTAACAAACGATTTCATTTAACGTCCAATTTGAAACCATAAATTAAACATGGACTAAGTTATACAAAAAAAAGATACATTAAACTAAGAATGACGTGATACGCATTTTTTTTCAATAATGTACTTGCACCACATTTTAGATTTATTCAGGAACACTTTCCCGTCCAGGCCAGGATTGATGACCGTCTAGAGTTCTGTTGACTGAAAAAAAAAATTAAGTTATGACAAAGAAGATTTAAATGGAAATTTTTCAGATAAAACATTACTTATGATAAATTATCATCAATAGAAAGAGAAATCTAAAATTATATCCTTGCTAAAATACATTTGCACACGCTCTGTGCTTGTGTGGTAGAGTAAATGATAGTACTTGCTATCGATGTCACAAATATAAATATCTTGTGTCATAATTTTCATTTTGATAACTGTTGTAACTATATCGGTTTCATCACGATGTTTTCTTTCACCACGAAGCTCATTCAAAAGCTCGGCGATAAGAATAAAAAGCTCGCACCTCAAAACGTGTTCCATCATAAAAAAGCACCTTTAAAGCTATAACAGCTTTCTATTCTTTTATATTACAAAATTTTATTTAACTTAGTTTTAGTCAGCTAAAGTCTCTGTTAGTAGTAGTATTAGTAAGCATTATCTTCTAATTCTTTTAGCTTAAAGTATTAACTCTAGTTTATTCTTAAAAACATGTACCTGTGAAGTAAAGAATAGTCATATAATTTAGGCTAGGCTTTAATCTTGTATTAGAAAATTCGCATTTGCTGAGTTACAAAACATGTACTTACAATATCTCTTATCGGATGAATTCCCGTTCCTTCTCTTCTCTCGCGGAACTGTTCTTTTGGTAGCTGCGGACCGCACTAGACTTTGTATTATTTCATCGTCAGCAGATGTGTCACTGCTGTAATTTTATTTCAGATTTATCTATCGTAAAAATAGTAACTAAGTAAACATTTTTATTAAAAATCAAATCGATTTTAACTCACTTTATTAGGTTTTTTCTATAGCTGCTAGGTTGCGACTTTCGCCTGCCCTCTGTAAGACTCTTCTCATGGTCTGATATGAGCAATTCTTTCAGCGCACGGTCGGCTACTTGATCCCCGTTCTTGCCCGAATTGTTTTCAATCTGCAGACAGATAACATACATAGAAATTGTCTTATAATTACAATGTGTGTAACAGTTTTCTGTTTACTACTTACTTACTACTACTACATTATTATGTTAAACACTTGTTAAAAACTTACAAACTGGATCAGTAAGTTCTTAAGTTTCCTTTTTAATATAAAAGTGAATAGAAATTTCTAACAATGTGGTACTGATAATAAACGTTACACCATATTTTTCTACTGGTCTTACTACAAAAAATGTACTTTATCTAATTTAAAGATGGATGTACATAATCTACGTACGTACGTGTTTGAAGTTATGAAACCCTAGCGACAGAGACCTCTAATTATACATAATAGAATAGAAAATTTTCATTGATAATTTTTTTATCAAAATCATGTTTCTGATCAAAATAAATGATGACACATCCAATATTTATTATGTTGACTAGCCTTAACTTTAATAATTTTTTCTTTATCCTTGCTACAAAATTAAGTTTTCTAAGTTTTAAGTAAAGTACATGGAAATTAATGTGTATCGAATAAAAAACTTACCTCGGTAATCATTTTTCCTCTAGTTTTGGTTCTCTCTCTGTAGTTAGCGCGCTTCTCCAATTGTTGGAGCACTCTTTCTCTTGTAGTTCTGTATTCTAAAGCAAACTCTGCAATAACCTTGAAGAATTCCGAGGGCCTTGTCTTTGATAGATCTCCCGGTGGGACTCCTAAGTATAACAGGAACTTGTTGTATCTGTAACAAAAACGGATCATGGTTCCTCAAAGTTTTTTTTAGAAGTTGCAAATATGTGGACTGTTAATTAGAATTTTGAGTATGTGTATTAACACTTGTTGAAAAAAAATTAAAGATTAATATATTGGTTAACAATGCAATGGTCGGTAAATAAAATTGCATTATTCATGAATATTTTGAAAACCTTCGAATAAACGGTCCACATCTAAAGATACGAATGGTTATTGTGTTTCATGAATCACATTCAGTGAAACAATGTTTACAAGTATAAATTATTTTTCGAAAATATATCCTGAAAAAGATTCAGTTTCTAAACTGTTTAAATTCTGTTTAAAAGTAATTAATTTATGTCTATAACGCCCAGCCAGTGTATAACGCACAGCACGTTATTAGGTACACTTTATACAAAGTGAAGAAATACAACATCATCTGTATCCGTGATGGCTCAGTTTATAAGGCAGTAGAACCCGCTGTACATTTCGGAAAGGCGTAGATTCGATAACCACTGAGCTTGAGCTTACAGGCGAGGGAAACATCGTGACGAAACAGATTGATCCCAAATCTCAAATTTTCTGGATATACGACTACTTGATACCTGTATCTTCTTACCTAATAGGATAATCAGAATATTAAAAAAGACACTTAACTTAGAAAATAAGTATGGATTATATAAATAACATGAAATTAACCTAGGATAAGGAGACTTAACATATGTCCTTAGGAGAAGATCACAATGTATATACATCTTAATTAATGCATACAGTATTGACATGGGCGATCGTATTATTTACCATTAGGAGAACGTCTCGCACGTCACTCTTTAAATGAACTATGGGGTGTCCCGTGGCAAAGTTAGAATTTCAAATTCAAATATTTTTCTAACGGTTATGCGGGAAGCCGGGATGAAGTTACAGTTTGGCGCGGCATTTGTGCGGATTGGCCAGTCATGATATTGCTGTGGATTGGCGCGCACCGTGCTTTCGCAGTAGAAGCGCAATTTTAAGCTAATAAACCGTACACTGTTGCACGCCGGAGATTTTGTTCTCACTACAATATTCGCCGCGTAAGTGAAGCATTAAATGAAAGTTTGATTAGGACGAGGGTCTAGAATTTCAATGCAGTAAATTCAACAGTTAACGAGGCTAGTCCTAGACTGTAATAAAATCCGTACATCTCTTCTTTCTTTTTATGACATATACATGTATATTTTAAAATAATAACACCTTTTAATATAATTAAGAAATTCTGAATTTGCTATGGGACACTTCATAGTAGTTATCATTGTTATTATTGTTTCAGAAGAAACTTAATTGAAAATAATAGAAAAGATTTCCTATCTACATGATATTGTTGATATTTTATCGTAGATAAATCCACAATTGTAAAGTACTTTCAAAGAGTAATTGTAAATGTATCCGTACTAACCTGCTCATGATCTTTTTCTGTATGACTCCCAGCAGTATAATTCGCTCTGCGGCGTCAATCAAGAATTCGTTGATTTTTGTTATGAATAATTGTGAGTCGTCGTGCTTTGCGACGCGTTTCATATGATCCCAGGATGCCTTGCAATCGGCTTCTAACTTCTGAAGATTCGCACCTAATACATCGAAATCTACTTTCGAAGCCCGAATCACTGGACCCACCTGAATTATTAACCGCTATTTAATATAGTCCCCAGAATATTAACTTCTACGTTATACTCCATTTAGCAAAACTTAAGCTAAACTAAACCTTTGCTGAATTGAAACTTGTTTAAAAGCTTGAAACTTACCTCACTAAAGAAATCAGTGCTATCAGGGAATTTCTCGATTATCATTTCGCAGATATGATATAGCAGCGGATGTTTGTGTACAGTGTCCTTAACTTCCATAACTTTAGACAAATATTCCAATCTGAAACCTTTCACTTGGCACCCGTTAAGGAAACTACCGACAGACCTTAAGGTGGACAGTATGACTTTAAATGTTTTGTTTATTTTCAATAGCTCGATACCTTGCTTTAGGTCCATTAAAGGTTCAGCAATCTCCTTCTAAAAATTTGATAAAATTTATTTAAAACTACTTTATTAAATGTAACCACTATTCCATTAAAGACTATACACGATTTACTTTCGATGATGATATATAATTTTCAAAACAATGTATGACTTACCTCTATATTATCAAAGTCAAGTTTAAACACCCAGAGCTTCAGTCTAGAAGATAATTCATTAATAGAAGTTAAAGTAAGCAAGAATTGCTCTGCACTTCCAAGCGGCAAATCTGGATTCGCGTACTATAAACAAGTAAAATATGAGTACAGTAGAGTTAATAAAGGCAGGTTTTTTTTTCAGAAATTTAATTTTGTAGGTATCGGTCTGGAAACCGTCTAGGTAAGTACCAATGCAGCCTTCTGGTCGCCAAACATTACTGTCCTCCGGTTTGAAGGTGGTAGCTAAATTACTGTGGTAAAGTTTATAATATTTCATTTTTACTAGTAGTTTTAATTTACATTACATTTCTTGTAATAATAGTTACCTGTGCCTGTTGAATTTTAACTTTTTCTTCTTCCGTTGGTAGCATAGTAAGTAGCTTCTCTATCCCTTCTCTTCCTATAACTGTAGCGTCCATTTTTACAATAGCCGCTTTTATTGTCTGCGGCGTTGGTAGTTTTTTCATGGCGATATTTATTGCATTTGATCTTTTGGCATCTAGTACTAGATTTCTCTTTGGTTCCATTAGTTTCTGTATATAAACAGTTATATAATAAATATTAATCTTATGTGTGTTAAAATGGTAGTATTTTTTATAAAAACTGTATTACTTACTTCCTGTAGTTAGAAGTTTTGCGCACACGAAGATCGACGTGAAGTGGGAACAATGCAATAAAAAAAAATTGTATTAATAAATTTGTAAACAAAATACGCATTTACTATATATACCATTTACCATTACCATCAGTACCATTGTCAAAGAGATTTTAATTGTTTTATTTTCTTTTTGGAATCTGGATTTAACCTTTTACCAGCACATGAAACAGAACCCGTTTATTTTATTAGATGTTGTAATGTCATTAAACGTACCTTGATTATTAAGTCATTGGTTTTAGACTCGAAAAGATGTTCCAACATTGTAGTATCCACGGCAATTTCTGGTAATTGGTCCCAGATGAAACCTCCAACTTTTGATCTAATCGCATCTGGGATCGGGTTCTCATTGATCTCTCGCCAAAATAGTTTAACAGTTTTCTTATTTTTTTTAATGGTACCGCTATCATATTCTTGTATTAAATCTACTGACTGTGATCGCGGATTATTCGGAGCATTGTTTTTGGGAAGTGAACCTGGTAGTGGTGGTGGCATTCCTATAGGCGGAAATATGTTGGGTGGGGGTGGTGGAGGACCACCCAGGCCGCTTATAGCCGGGGAGATCACATCATCGTCTGAATCACGTTTTAAATCTGAAAAATCCAGATCGCAAAGGTGCATTTCTCTTTTCAAACTACTCTTCTTAAGATCCTCCCAATGGATGTCAATTTCGGATAATTTTATTTCCGGTACTTTAAGACCGTTTTCCACACTCGGACTTTTTAAAATTTCTGTAAAAGTTAAAAAAATAATATATTTTTTTTATGAGATTTATAATTAGATCTAACGAGTCCATTAATTAGATATCTAGGTTTAAAAGTTAGGTCTCTATTACTGGACACCATCTAGTTAAATAATTTAATATGTTTCGGTTTGAAGGGAATTGTAGCAAGATATCTATTGTGGTAAAGACAATGTGGTACTGTGTTCAGCATCCTAAATTATCTCCGAATTATTGTGGGCGATAGCATCATATACATTCAGGTGAACGTTTCGCTCCTCTCGTCGCTAGTTTTATTAAAAATAATAATAACCTTTTGGTTGAGGTTTGACTAATTCCCCTTTGGCTTTTATCACAGTATCCGCCATATCAGCAACTTTCACTTGCTTTTCCTCTGTCGTGAGATTTAAAGGGCTCGTTAACCTATTTGTTATGTCTTTAACAGTATGTTCTCTGTTAATTTTTCTTCTGTAAACTTCTTTAACTTCAGTGGAAGCATCTTGTTTTTGAATTGTGTCAGAAGGAGTATTAACAATATTAACGCTAAGGTCGCATGTGCCATCTTGTAATTTTTGCTTAGAGCGAACCACGTACCTTTGCGTTCCTGTTATGAAAAGGTTTTAATGTGTGTTGTTAAGTTTACAAAAAATATGTTGTAAAGCATATTAAGAGGTATTAACAAATAATGTTTAAAATGTTTATATTTTTAAACATAATAAGACAAAAGCGCATTGACAGAGAATTTGCAAAAAAAAAAACAGCAAGTTAGTGAATCTACAAACCCTTATTGTATATATCTGGAAGATTGCAATTTTTGGTGGTTTCGATATCGGTACGTTTTACATCATCTGTATGGTCATTATTTCCATTAAAATTGTAAGGTATTTTTCCTTTTTTTGTAGTGTTATTGTTCGCATAATGTTCGATAGATTTTTTAATAGTACCAACGGCATTTGAATAATTTTCTTTGGGAGATGTGTAGGAAACGTTGGTACTTTTATTATCCATGTTAATTTTGCTAAAAACACCTTTGTAAATGTCTGCTGAATTTTTGAACAAATCTTCCTGCTGTGTTATTTGACGCGCTTGTCTAGCGTACCGGTCTCTTCGTCTTACACCTGAACTTAATTCCTCGTTATCCTTGGTTTCGAATGTTTTTGGTACATACGATGAGCGCAAGTTATTGTTTATATTAGTTTCAGGTTCTTTAAGGTAATTGCTGTCCGAAAGTTTGGCTGCCAAAATTAGTAAAATAACACAAAATTTATGCAAATGTAAAAATTAACTTTTGTTTAACAGTATGGTTAAATTGTGGAAAACTGATACATACCATGCGCAAAAAAAGTTAATCAAGCAATGGATATATAATTTATGTAAATATTCTTTTCATACCTTTATCCTTTAATTGTTGCTTAAGAGATTTTCCCGTGTCTGTTTTGTTTAAATCAATGCTTCTTTCTCTTATTGAATTTTCCGCCGACACATCTAACTCTCTACAATTGGAATAAAAATCAAAATGCCTTATTAAAATACATAAGGTAGTAAAGTAAAAATATATTCAACTTACTCGACTCTTTTTCCCTTTTTTCCATTGTTTTTACTAAGAAGTGTAGCTTCAAATATTCCGAATTGTGTTATGAGATCTTTATCGTTAGCACCTCGTTTTAAAGTATACATTTGTATTACATCATTAATGCCTAGTTGATTCAACATTTCTATTTGATCGTAATAAGAATCTCGATTAATTAAGTTATTAAGACATCTATTTATCAATGTAATGGCACAAATAAGTGACTCAGTGTCAGAGGCCTGGCTATCTTTGAGAATGTTCATGACACTGAACCACGGCCGCTTGTTGTTGGATCTATCGACAACATAAATAGCGTCGATAAGAAGTAGAGAATTATCTTCAACGAAATCAATAAAAAGCAAGAGACACTTAAGAGCGGTTTTCACAAAATGCTTATTCTTGTTGGATAATAAGGAATATAACCATTGAACGCATCGCTTGTTTTCCATTACACCATATATTCCTTCTATGTTCTGAAGAATCTAAAACAAATTGAAAATAATTCAGTAAGTGATCACAAAACTGCAGTGTAAGTTACCAAGGAGTATAAATAAGTTCAAACCTCTCCCACAGCTCTAAGGATATAATCTATGTAAGTTTCATCTGTTGTGTTGGCAACCTCCATGAGGCAGTCCAGACCTTTATTCATGACGAATTCAGGTATGAGATCAATGTCATTTTGGAAAATATATTTAAGTGCGAACAGAACTCTACGAAGATCTCGGCTTTTACAATTGATTAATCTCTCTGAAAACATTTTAATAAAATTAAATATCCAGTACATTAGTTTAGGACATTTAACATGTAACATGTATTAATAAACGATAGGAATAATAATTGAAAATCATTATATAATGACTCCTGATTTATTAAAAACTTACCAATCATTATTTTCGCTCGTACGGAGGGATGAGTTTGTATAAAAAAATAATGTTTGCGTCTGAAAACAAGAAAAATACATAACAGCAAATAACAAACCGCAAAATAACATTGGAAACGAAATATAGGTTTCAAATTAAATCAATGAGCGCAAATATAAAAATACAGCTTATTATTTACACTTGTTGTACTTGAAAATAAAAAAAATGTAAGACAATAATGTATGTGGGAAAGGAAATAATAACATGCGTTATTTTGATCGTAATAATTATTATCCTTTATAAAGCCTACTTCTAATTTCCATAAAAAATTCTGATAAACAGTAGTAGTGATATCGCGATATCAACAAATGGCGTCATTCTAAAAATAATTGAATAGTTTATTATTAAAGATTATATGTGAATTAAGACGATTAGAACCGGATTGTGCGAAATTCCGTTTTATACATTTATGTCCCCCTATCAGAGTTGGTACTGTCCCAAGCCAATCTGCAGTAATACCGGTTGTACTTCGCGCCAATTTAATGTCCCCTCACTCTATATACATATATATATACAGTCGAAGCTGTTTTTATATAACCTTATATTATGATTGTATGTTTGCTGGTTTTAATGTATGCCGGCGATCCTAACTTTTTACACTCACTATAATTAATTTTATACCATTTAAGCAAAGTATTTTAGATCATCATTTAATACTTGCTACACTTGCATAACAGGAGTTGCAATAATAAAATACAATTATCTTTAGAAGTTGTAAATCCACAGCTGCTTAACCAAATAAATCTAAAAATAATTCTCATCTTATTACAATTATTCTTTAAATTGTATATCTTAAGGTATTAAAATAATAAAACGTTATACTATGTAAAATGATAATTTAAAAGTTTTGATGTATATAGAAATTATAAAACCGTATATACATATATCTCGTCTTACTCGTGAGTGTCGTCTATCGCATCCAAAAGGAATTCTTCTTCCGATGTATAATCTTCTGAAACTAGGTTGATGTTAGATTTGCTGAAAGTGTCTTCCTCATCAGCCGATATTCCTGAATCTCGAGAATTTTGTCTTGTTTGAAATGTTATTCCAGCGGTAATGTTGATTTTTGCCGTAGCGTCTTCGCGAGTGAAACCTCCAATAGTATTCATATCGCAATTCATTATCACCACAATTGAATCAGAAACGTTTCCTTGATGTCCGAACATCTAACAAATGATATGGTTTAATATCATATTGAATAACGCACCGATATTTAGGTTAGAAGCCGGCGTTTCACTGCGCAGTCAAATCTGAACTGAGGTCTCGTGGTACGAACGGCGTTAACATTGCAGTGAGAAAACTACCTATTTATAATCAGTAAACCGTAATACGCGCGTTATATGATTTAATATGGCTCATATATTTCAGATAGTTCGGTAGTTGGTGTCGATCTATGAGTATTTGCTACATTCTTAAGATATGCGCCATCATACATGCATACATGTTAGTAGTATGTTCGCATCTTTGCTTTAGTTTGGTCCTTGTATTTACATAAGTACGTTATTTTCAAAAGCTTCTATATAACAGTACTCGTGATCACTTAAAGTGCTAATCAATTCTTTATTTCGTTGTCTAGTTATATTCTGTTTTTTGTGAAACGTTTGATTTCATTGCGATTGTAGCTCCACGGGAAAGAGATAATGGCAAACGCTCACGGTTTCGCTCACAAATAGTTCAGTTTCTATACTTTCCACATCATCGGAAAATTGCGTATAGATTCATTAAAATCTATTTACACAAGAACCATATATGTTTACTTTAATATTTAATTTTCTTTGTGACTATTTCTTAAAATCATATTAAACATATACTATTCCATAGTCATTGGAGAAAGTACAGTTTATACAACCTGGTTTAACGTTGATATCGTTTACATTTATTAAGAAAAGGATACGGATACCGTTAAATTGTTATAATTACGATCTCGAGCATACATCGGGCTCCAGTTTATGTAAAATTAGACTAAAAGGAGTTCGGCAATGGACACATTTTGCAGTTAATTGTGAAGACGTTTACCCGGTTACTTGTGTAACGGTAACCTAAATAAGTTTACGTTTGTGATAAATCCGGCACCAGACTATTTTCAGTTGGCTTGGTTAATGGTGCGACGACCTTTAGACACCACCTTAGTTAAATTCGCAGCAAATAGTTGACTACTGTATTCATTATATTATTACATGCCTGGTCTATTTAATGTAATGCGTATAAACATGAAAGTATAAGTAAATATGCAACAAAGACATTACTAGCGAATAAATTATGTAATAAAGTGAAATTATAAACTGTGATCACATACTTGATTGTGATATAAAGGATTTCCTTTGAATAAAAATAAATCAAAAAATATCAACTTCACAAGTATTCAAGATTCAGTACGAAATTCGGCTTGTATAAAATCATAGACTATCAATCCCTAATATTCCTAATATTAAATCACATAGTGGTTTCAATAAAACAATGATATTAATTGTAATTCCTAAATTGCTGTGAATTAATAAGAATAAGTTCTAAATAAAGTTAAAGTTAAGATGTGAAGCTTTCTTTTCATGTACAACTTTTAACGATAAAGTGCGGTCAGTGTCTTATCTTTTTTCAGGAGATGTGATTTCTAAAGAATATTCTAGTCGACATTTTTAAAGTTCGCACACATTAAAACATAGTATAGTAGTACAGTGGATACAGTACCCGTCTTGCAACGCTTTCAGTTCTTCTTCGTGTTCGCCAAGAATTACATCTACGTCTAGGCATGGTCCGTAGCTACCGTACTTGAATACTCGCACCGAAAGATCGTCAACCTGCAAAAAAGATTTATATAATCGACCATTGACATACTATTAAATAAAGCAAAAAGATAGTTATGTTATTATTTCACATATGATAAATATTAGTAATAACTGTTTAATGAACTGCGACAGTAGAATACTCCTAGTAAGCTACAGATGAATGTAATCTAAACTTCAGGCGATTAATCGAAGTTACTAGAGATCTGATAACCTGAACCAACGCAGCCTCTCTGCTCTCATGATTCCATTATAATTATATTCACGATTATATATTATTTTTTTATATGCTAAATGATGAACAAGGTTAATCTGGTGGTAAATGGTACGCTCACTCATAAATGTGGCACTAGTTACAATGGTACATATACCATCATATTGCGCTTGTCTGGGACCAGTAATTTCACTAGCTACAGCGCCCTTAAGACCGGAACGCAGTAATGTTTGGATATTACAAATAACCTCTCTAGATGGTCTCCTGCAACAAAGACCTACTGATATACCTTGTATCAATGTTTAATAATAAATACATTACATATGAAACAGAACATGATAATATATTAAACTATGATATATGAATGAATAGATATATAATGACAGATAAAACATATATGTTCTGTAATAGGATAATGTCAAAATCCAAATAATTCTTTATTATGTTGAGAAACACAATTAGATTCTAACTTTCAAAGGGATATTGAGATAATCTGGAGTGTAGTTTGAAAGTAATGTCTCCATTATCTCACATATAATTATTAAAAACTATAACATTACGTATTAAATATTAACGTTTATATATAGGATAATATTTGATTACGTTCCCAACTGAAGGATAGTGGAGATGCATTCTGGGTGGTAAGGCGCAATAGTCTAAAAGCAGCCCATTATTTCTTCTCTTAAAGACTCCCATAACGGGTAATGCTGTAACCAGTAGATTGTTATATACTCTCGCTGTTAGTATTATGAAGGATGAGGCGCAACGCTTCGTCCTTGAAATTTGATAAAGGAAGGACGCTTGTAAGCACTGTGTCTATACGTCCAATGGTAAAAGAGCAATGGTGATAATACATTATGCGATTCACTCACTCTTTATAATTCCTATTTAGAAAATGGTATAAATCATTTTTTATATAAGTGGATATCAGGGGAGACTGCACAGTTAC
>DWIB01000016.1:0-27427 GCA_018248155.1 Cressida cressida
AACAACAGGATGTTATTGTTACACAGTATATAAGTAGTAAGATTATGTAGAACAAAGTAGTCAATTACCAGAAAAGAGCCGTTTAGTTTATTTAAGTTCTCCGCTCATTAATTAGATTCGACAACATTTCGTTAATCTGAAGTCATCCATTACAAATATATGTAAAAACTAGTAAATAACTGTTTCGTATTGAATAGTTTTAAATAACAAGTGTTGTTTTGATCGTCGCCATAAAAAAATAAATGAATTACAAAATAGTAAAAGATTGATATATACAAAAACAAGTCTTGCCCATCAAATCATACTTCAAACAGTAAAAATTCCACACAAACATGGTTTCCAGCAGAACAATCTCTCGGGTTACTTTATCAGAATAATATCTATATCAAATGTTTAATACTTTTCAATCAGTTTTATTATCAACGCATAACTGTAATAGCATTCTTGTAATTTTGTTGATTTTCCACTTTTTAGCATATACACAATTTCTTAAAAGTTACTGTACTAATGTTATGAATACCTTAGTCCTTGAATATAACAGAAAAGTTCAACTTACTTTATTAACAATTATATCTATGGACCCAAAATAAATGCGATCTTTCCAAATTTCTACTTTTATTTCTATTACTACGATAAATTTTTTAATTTTTTATCTAATTATTAAATGTGCATTACTGAAAACTTTAAACATTAATTTAAAAACAATGTAGTCCTTTATTTCAGATGGATTAGTTACTATTAACTAACCGATACCATGATTGCTGACTAAACATCAGCAACATTACTAACACTTCTAAATACGTCAACAAGTATTAAAACATTAATTATTCTACGGGTTAGATACTAAAAACCTATCTTCGGTTGTCAATGAACGTAGTGTTTGACCTAGAAAATTAAACCATCATTCACTGCATATACATGAGAGCTGATTCTACAAACAATACCACAAATTTATTAGATGTACAGTTAGTTACCTGATCTTTAGTAAACCGTTATTCTTTAACACTAATGTTTATTACTTGTTTTTAGTAAAACAGTAACTCTTGTAATGTTAAACGTGTTTAATTATTATTTTTCATTAAATTGTTCAATCATTTGCGCTCTTTCATAATATTAAGTAATAATAACCGCCAACACTCCCTTGACACAGCATGTTAAATAAAAGGTCTTGACTTTCTGATTGAGAGAGAGTCCCAATAGTCAAATTTAGTGGACTGTTTATTATTACAATATAAATTTTTCGGTTAAACACAAATAGTACTCAAAATGTACAGAAAACATACTTTATTCACCGAAACAACAAAGACAATGTAATTCTTGCATTGAGACTCCAGATTTTTAATCGTCTTACCCCCTGCAATTTCATTAACTTATCCCTTTAAACTAAAATAGTATTGTTTACAAATCGTTTTGGTGACAAAAATTAATCTATAACTAGTAAACTTACGCTATTCGAAGACCTAACTATTCACATATAATGCAAGCGGGCATAAATAAATGTTATTTCTACTCTTTGTAAGCCGGAAGTTCCTACCGGTACCCTTACGTCCCACGGTCCGAGAAAACAGTTATTAGATAATTGACATCAATTATACCGATAAAGCTCCGTGCGATAAAAATTATAAATTAGGTACTAAAATACATAAAGGCAACAGTTAACATTTTTCCTAAAAAAAATATTTACAAACATACGATGTCTATAATATAGATAAGTAAATAAAGCTCACCTCGGAAATAAGACCAAAAAAAAATACGTCGCACAAACAGTTCAAATAAATCACATAAAAATGTTCTCAGCACATATCACTTTATGAGTAATACTGTATTTGTTTATCGTCGATTTATTATTATCGTTTTAATAAACTTTAACCCGCGTTATTTAGTTTAGAGCAGACGGATAGCTGCCGTTAAACTAACCGGCGTGTCTCGCTGCCGACGAAGCGCCGCCTGCATTTCAATGGATGAAAGTGTAAACTGACGTTTTTGTATGACGCCATTTCGCTCTTTGCCTTAAGCGAGACAAGGACAAGTGAACGCGCTCGAGTCGAAGTTTCAGTCGGTTGGCTTCGCACACTATTTAGTTACACAATATATTTTACTAAAAACATGTTTAAATCATCCATCTACACATTTAACAGCATTATTTGGTAACCATCCTTTTAAATAAAATCTGTTTGTGATACTATACACTACCACAATACAAGTGCATACTGCTGCTATACTGGGCTGATGCCGCCAATTATCAAGTGATGGTTTAAGATTCGATAACGCGCTAAGCGATCAGTTGAAGACCAGGAGCTGATTTATACAAAACTTGACAGCTTGGATCACCAACCCGACCAGACAGCTTTTCAGTGTGTTCAGGAATTGCATGATTTGGTACTTCCGTCGCCCTTCTATCATCGGACATATACACCACACACGGCCCACATGAATCGTTTTGTTACAAATATTCATCGCATTAGGACGAAACGTTTCGTCTTTCATAATACGAACAGCGGGAATACGTAACAGTCTGCAGTTATATACGTATAACATGAGTCTTCAAAAGGAGAGTGAATAAGTTTCTCCTGGACTAGCGAACTCTACCACATAGATTACATCCCCACTATCCATCAGGTGGGATCGTAGTTAAACACAAGCCCATTTATTTCAAAAAATACTATTTTCCATCAAGAAAAATCCTTTTGATACTTTTTAATATTTTACTATATTCTCAACTAATACAGTCATAATGGCACAGACTTGGTCCTTATAAGAGCTACTAACCACTACGGTGGAAACAATGAGGCTTTTGTATATACAAAAAGTAAAAATGGAGCAGCAAAACAAAAATAAAACTCATCATTGGATGTTTTATAATTTTTTTATTATCTTCCCACAAGTGGCAAGAACCAGAGTAGTGAGCATAAACTAACGCAACGAAAATGGTAACTATTATCAGGGATAACAACTATTTGAATTACATCTGATAAAAAACTTTCACATTACATTTTTGAAACCGCCAAAATTACACTAATTACTGAAAAGTTTTTTCGATTGTTTTTTTTAATACTAAGCAAAACGTGGCTGCGGTGTAAGGTTTTAAAATCTAGTATGTGATTATATAGTAGATTTACATCGCGCCAATCACCTTTTTTTCAGCACCTAAAACCAGAAACGTGAAATCCCTGTACAAAGCTCCTACCCCGGCCGATAATATACTTTATTTCTAATGATTTTACGGAATTCAAGTAATTAGAAATTATATAACTTGATATGAGATGTTACAAATATGCTTGTAACCAAGGCCACGGTGATGACCATCGGTTACAACCTCACTTGTCTCTTGAGCAGAGAGCAATAATTACTGGAGCACTTTTGATATAACTACATTTTTTTTTCGATTTTTGTGATTTTTTTTTATCAAGTGCCTGAATAGCAATGTGTCAAAGAAAACGAAAGAAAATATTGCTCTCTCATGTCAATAATTTCTTAGAAACACAAGCTGAAATTCTGATCAGATGAAGATTATACAAAGTTCGAAATACTAATACGTTACGATATACAATTAATAAGCCACTGTGTAGTGTTGTGGCTAAACACATTGTGATGTTACGTGGAGGGAGAGGGGACAGTTTCAAAAGTAAACTGACCAGATCTGCAATGGCACTGTGGTAAGAACCCCCCGGACGTTTTTACCATTGCTGATCACTTAGTTGTCCCAGGTTTCGGGAGCAACACGTCCGTAGTTGGTCCGGACCTTGCGACAATCAAGCGCATAGGCACATTACATTAGATTATTCGCTAATCAAACATAATATTATATGCAAACTTGACACTAACATATTTTTTTTTTGATTTTCTATATTTTCTCTTCATCGAGGTACTCTTTAGCGAATATCGTTAATGGAATAAGTACAATAAATGAACATATGACATTACATAAAAGTTAAACTGTGATGGAATCGATACATTACATGATATGAATGTAAATATAAATGAGATGAATAATTAGTTGAACCATTTTAAAAATACCTAAACATACAAACAATACAGTGCAGGAGGACTTATGTCAGGACCAAATTACCTACTTCTGAAACAATGCACTAGTCATTGCATCCCACTGTATATTCACAAAACCCTTTCAGACTTTGGAACTAACAAATGAAAGTAAAAATATACATTAAAATAATTATACAATTATTCCTCATTACAGTAAATAATATATATAATATACAGCGCTTTTCAATGAAATTTTAGAAATGACGTTTTTTTTATTTTTTTTATAATTTTAAATTACAAACAGAAGTATACCCAATCTACAGAAAATATATATAAACAAATATTAATATAAAACTCAGCACAAAGTAGCAAAGGTTGCAGTGAAATTGTAACTAGAGGAAAGGCTTAAATAAAATACATAAATATTTAAGGGAGCTACAATGCAAAGTTAGCAGTGTTATCATCCTCTGCATCATTGGTTCCATTGTAACTTTGTATGGTGGGACGTTCAAGTAGCGCACAACTAGCTCCCACAAAAAATATACAATATAACATAAACTTCTTACGCATTACATAAACTATAATAACAGTAATGCCTACATGAACTGTTACCATCCAAATTTGGAGATGCAATTTATATTACATTTTAACAGCGGTCACCGTTTAACATTCCGACACGCGTCAAACGGAAAACTATTACGAAGTTTGCATAACAATCCAGGTCGGAAATCCTCCGCGCCGCTGGTCCAACAGTGCCCACAGGCTTCACTATCGTAAACTCATCACAAGGCGCGGCTAACACAGTCCATCCAGCTTCGTAAACTACACTTTAGCACTAGAGCGCAACCCACCTCCGTCCTGCTTTCAGATAAAGCGGCAATTCCATAAAACCACCACGAATAAAACTTAAGATACATCGGACGAACCATTAAAACAAACCATCCGCCCCATCGATAACGAATACCAACAATAGTTAAAGGTGACATATCGACATGGGCATGGCGCCGCTGTACACCCATCATCCTTGCTTCCACGACTATCAATAACCAATTCAAGCAATGAGAACTTGCCCAAAAACTTCTTACATTGCCTTCGCTTTAATACGCCCATTTGTTTAAAATTTCGTGACAATTCTAAAGTCCGTACGCTGTGATGTCGACATCACAGCGTACGATCTTTAGCAACATCTTTCTACCTACAAACAAAAAAAAATTTTCTCTCAAAATTCATAAAAATTTTTTATCAAATTTAGTTCGGCAAAAAACGTAAACGAAAAAATACTAACAAAAAAATAAACCTCCTGATCATACGCTTTATGTTAACAAATTACCTTTAAAACTACTCTGGACGATGTCATTGTAAGAATTATATTATAATCGTCCTCGTGCTCTGAAATGCTCCCACTTGGACGCCAAACCGGTCAATTTATACGTATACAACGGTCGCAATTCTTTAATAAGAGGATCAAAAGGAAACTATTTCAATACTGATAATCCATAATAACATATGCCGAAGGAATAAACGCCGAAGAAAAATCTGAAAAATAATTCATTCAGTCATCTACATAAACAGGACCCAAGTGGGAGCATTCCACCAAACGGAAATGATTAACTAAATTAATTATACCCTCCCAACATCTAGACATCTAGATATGTTAACACATTTCTAAGTCTAACTGACCACAGTATCAGAGGACTCTGTGAAAGGCATTTATTTTAACCCTACAATTATTGCTAACTGCCTTCCCATCACATAAACTGTGCAAGGGATTCGCAAGGGCAGCTATTTCGAGCGTATTTCTTTATATGCAGCCACCTTGATCTGCTTCACATTTTACTGAGGATTTTTACCTCTGTAAAGGGCTACTACATACAGAAAGTTACAATTGCGGTTAAAGCGATTAGGGGAAACACATCGGCCACCTTAAACACTATATCTAGGTAATGAAATTTAATAAATTTTACAGGCTATTAGCGCGGGCAGTTCCCAGCATGGATATCACTACATATAGTGTTAATATGGCCGTAAACTAAAATGATAACTTTAAAGCCGTGGATGCTTATTACACAAATCTGTATAAGACGCTAGAAACCTTAGATATCCATAATGCTACTGACAAACCATACTGAAGTAGTCAAATTAAACAACAGTATAATAATTGCATTTCGAAATTTGTCACGCTAATTACAATGGAATCTTCAAGTGTTAGAATAAAATATTAAACCTTATACATGAGTATAATTTGTCAGTAGAATGTTAATACGCATAATAACGTATTCCCAAGCCTGTACGCACTAGCACCGCCCAGTTATTTATGGGACAAATACAATTTTGAGTTCAATATAGCATTAATGTATGTTTAAATAAATTATTATTTTAGCAAATCAAAAGCAAATTCCGATTAGAAAGTTACCCGGGTTTCCAGATGCTTTTTGTCGAGTTTTCGATTTATTTTAATATACATGGTTGGTGACAATTATAAGCTAACACTTGTAACTTATTTTGACCTAATAATTCATTAAATCGAAAACATGGCAAGTGAAGGTTGTACAGGCAGCGAGGTGCGTACGGGCCGTGATGAAACGGGTCAGCGAGTGAGAGGGCGGTCCAACGTCGCCCCGCAGCAATGCAGTAAGCGGGCATATGAGTGTGAGCAGGCACCAGAACAGCGCAGCGCCACGCTGTGTCTGCGCTTGCGGTCAGCGCTCACCAGCGCCTCTTCCCCAGGATCTGGCGCGCTGGCGTACTGTGCATGTGCTGCACTAATGTCCGCCAGTAGTTCCTCCCATTCACGGGATAACTCATCGCGTTTTGGTGCAACCGACGGCTCTGCATGCAGTATGCACTCACAGGTACTCTCCTCGCTCCAGATGCTGTCCATCGCACTTCGCTTCTTCTTAGCGGCGTGGTTGCAGTCCTCGCAAGCCCCCCAAGCGTCAGGCCACTCTGTCTGCACAGACGCATTGATCTGACGCATAGGAAAACGTAATCGAAATCCGTTATCGTCTAGATCGGGACACCGCTGCGCCGCTGTTAATTTCAAGCGCCCGTAATTAATGCTTTTCGACCGGTACTCGATGTAGGGGTCGAGCGAGTCACCAATGTACAGGCTGCCGGATTCGCTGCGACGCTCCTCAACGGTATCGAGATCTCCGCGTATGTCGAATGTAACGCCGTTTGCGTAGCGCGTTACGTCCAACTCGGATTCGCGCCGAATCGGACGAAAATGAGTGCGAGAAGAGGTAAGCAGGTCTTCGTGGTCGAGCGACGGGGACCGCGGCCGTTCTTCCACTGGTGGCGCTATGACAGGCACTATCATATCACGATTGCGTCTTCGAGGTCGGACTTCCGCAAAACCACTGTGCTCCCGGCTATGATTTATCGTGGTGTAAGAATGAATCATTTCCTGGACACTTGATAATGTATTGTACATCTCCCAACTGTCATACAAAGCAAAGGAATCTAGCTCGTTTTGTGGCAAAGGATCAACATTATCATACAAGTTTAATGGCTTGAAGTGATCGTGGAGAGCATCTACTATTTTTGAAGAGGAATCGGGAATAACAAAAGTATTTTCAGTGGCATCAGTCGACCAGATACTCTCTGTTAGAGATATTAAACTGCACTTCTCAGCAGACGGTTTAGCGAAAAAATGGTCAGATGGCGATGAGAGCAAATCTTGGAAATCAATTGGCAAGTCTTGATATTCGTCGTCAGGTGTATTCTGATCTTTTGACCATAATGCTTCAATGCTTCGATCAAATTTAGCTTCAAACTTAGCATACAACTCATCCTCTACGGGTGATCGCACTCTATGGTTTAAATCTTCAGTTATAACCCATGTTGTATCCAAATCCAAATTGTCGTCCCACTCTGGCACCATGTTTTCTTTCATTTGCAGCTTTGCCCCTGCAATTCCTTTAATTTCATCAGTGACAGTATTCTCACAAGTACCATAACCCTCATCCAAAGCGATAGCTCGTATAAACTCTTTAACAGGATCTTGAGCCTCCATGTCCCAAACACCTTCATGTGTTACCCACTCAGGAAGGCTTTCCTTACTTTCAAATGACTTGCTGTAACTGTTCCGTTTTTTGTTATTCTTTTTTTGCCCCTGGTAGGAGTTACGACGCTCTTTTCCCGATGAGAACCTCTTGGTCTTGGGATTCCAGTCTTTTGAAATTGAGAGTTCACTTTGCATCTTGATGTTTTTGTTAATGGTTGGTTTACGACACCACACTGGTGGTGGCAAGTAATACAGCAATGGAGACTCCTGACCTTTTTTTAAAGCGGGAAAAGCAGCGTAGTATCTTTGTACTGCTTCACTTTGTTGTAAAGAACTTGTGGGCATACCTACTATTGCAGAACCTTCTTTATCTTTGATGTCTTGTAGTCGTGTGCACAGCTGATCAACAATGTTATCCAGATTTGATTCCTGGAATAAAAAAAATTTGTTAGAACAATTAAGTTTTGTGACATCTGGAAACTAGAAAGAAACAAACTATAAACTATGAAACTCAAGAATCTATATTAATAAACAATGTAATTAATACTACTTTGAAGAAAATAAGTAAACATTTAAATATTTTAGTAAACTAGTTCCGAGGCATTTAATTTTTTATGCAAAATTTCTTTAAACCAAAATTAAATCAAACGCAAAATAATGAATATGATTATTTAAATAATGCAAATTGAAACAATGGTACAAAAGAAGTAGGCCTTTTACTGAACAGTAGAATACAGGCCCCAACAAATTATAAAAATGCAATATTTTCAGGCAACACGTCACAGTTATTATCAATTTTCGTAGCACTGCACAAATACAACCATGAAAATATATTGGGTAAACGAAAATTACAGTGCATTTAAATGGTTATATATTGACCGACCTTTCCATAAGGGTTCTTAAGATTGTTTATAGTCTTCATTTTAACCTTTCCGCTGTTATGGTCACTTTCCAGAATAACTGAGCACTGCATATCCTCTTGGTAGGAGTAAAACATTCCATTAGTATCAACTATTAGTTAATTTCATAATAATTAGTTGATTTTGCAATTCATTCATGTGCATACATCACTAATGACAATTATCAGTTGTTAGGTAAACAAACAAGTTTTGTCATTTACTACATAAGTCAAGAATGATGTTTGCTCATATCATTTACAAATCCAGAAAATTGATTACTGTTGTTCTGGTAATATGCTTTAATCTGCTTATTGTTTGAAAAGAATAATATAACATAGAGCATTACATTATCTGACATAGCTAAACAAAAATGAAGTTGTGGTTACCTACAGAGGGCAGTATTGATTTAATTCTTATCTTTATAAATAGAAATACATACAGAACCCTAAAATATGTCATAATACATAGTGTACAATAATACACACATCCCAGTAACTTCACTAGCTTTAAACCTGAATATAGTAATGTTTGTGCCATATATGAACTAACTTCTATTATAAAAATTAAATCAAAAGCCAAACATGAAACTTACTTTTAAAAATCCCAAAAAGAACTTTTCAGCTTTAATGAAAAGTGAATGCAAAATTAATCTCAGTTTATGTTACTGTTACAGATTTTTTTGCACTAATGTGTTAACACCTCTGCGGCCAATACTTCATTAAAAAGTCTTTATGTTTATGTTACAATAGATAGAGAAGGATTTAATCACGCTAAACTAAATCAAATTTAATTTTATTGATCCTGATTCAGTTCATATATAAACAGTTGAGAGAATGTGGGGCAGCACTAAACATCAATATAACATAAGAAATATAGGAAGAGAGCTACACATTGTTCCAAATCTTATTTATCAGAGTTAATATGGTAAAAGTAACAATTGAGAGAAAACAAAGACAGTTTTAAATCTATTTTGAATGCTTTATCTTTTCCATCAAAACCTTAATAAATATTAGACTTTTAAAACAAGTTTTTTTTGGCCTCTACAGTATTTTGAAATCAAAAAGCGTTTTATTTTCTATTTAACCATCAATAATTTAGATTGTGCAGACTTTTTAACCATAAAATTTTGGCAGAGGTGGCGTTAATTAAGAATCAATTCTTTAATAATGTTAGAGGGCAAAATAGAAATCAGTTTACCTGTTCAAGGGCCAGTATCAGATGGTGAAGCACGGAGTATGGTGAAGTTCCCTGGATGTGGCAGGCCAGCAGGCGTACGCCTGGCTCCCTCTTTTATGCTTACGCATCCTGCCCAATATAATATCTAACGTAACCAAACACCAGCATCATATTAATTAATCGTGTATCCATTTTTCATTTGCCTTGGGCCGTGTGATTTATCGATTTTCGGTATTCGTCTGTACTAATAATACATTCTTAGTTTCTTTGGCCTATTCTTTGCTAATTTCCAGTCGTGTGTAAAGCAGCGATCGTCAAGTTCAGTTGATTATATGCAATCGCATTGTCACAAGTTTACGACGAATGACGCACTTTGTTCAACCTTTATATCTGCAAATTGAAATTTATTTATTTATATAAAAGTGATCACGTGTTATTTTCTTGCACAATATTTAACTTGCAAGGGCACAAAGAATTTAATGGAAACTCTTTTCGGCGCTAAATGGGTCGATGGCGCCAAATAAACGTCACTCCCTTGAGGGTAAATTGAAACTTAATATACCTGTTTTAGCTAGCAAAAAGATCGCGCATCATAATAAAAGTACAAAACACACGTTACTCATTGAAACCTATTTGTGTTATATCAATAAACACTTGAGAAACGCAAAAGATGCAATTTCACAAGAATGACACAATATTACATGATACACTTTCACTTAAGTTATTTATAATGCATTACCTCGATAAAATTGTAAATAATTGAATAGAAACATTCTAAACTCACCTGTAATAGTTTACGTGTGGAAATTATCATGATAAATCTATGCACACACACCCTACACGAAAAAAAACATGGCAGCCGCGATGTATGACTTGAAAATTATTATAAACGCAACGCCGTAAAAGATGGAAGTGACGTTTCTATAGAGCCAATCACATTCGTTCGATTTTTAAATGCCTCTAAAGATGGCCGTCTGTGAGCCTGTGATTTCCTGATTATATCTTTCTACGATTATGATTGGTCAAAATGTACATTGAGAAAACTATTGAGCAACGGAAACAAATTATAAAATATTACAATTCGGATGTATTCTAAAATTTGACGTGAAGCAAAATGCGTTTAAAACCAGAAATATGAAAATATCTGTTAAAATCTATTTTTTCACCCTACTACCTAGTTTAATAGTCTGTTGCCGGAGTCCAGTTCAGAGTTCTTCATCACAACTTCTAATAACGGCATCTAGTAGTAACCTGCAAACCTTTCTGTTCGGTTTAAAGGGCGTTGTAGTTATGTCTCGAGGCGCCAAGTATAATGCGGTGCTGTGTACACTACCCAAAGTAATGTAACATTATTATGGATGTATGCTATCATTTACTCTAACTTGAACGTCTCGATGCTGTCGCCATTAAAAAAATAATCCAAAATGACGGAAGACCCCTTGTGTGTAAATACCTAATATTATTAGAGAAAGAGAACTACTTGTTTTCATTAATAATTGTAGTTATAGTCATACATGTTATCCAAATAAATAGAATTCTTTAGTTAGAAATTGCATGTTATTTTTTGCAAAGTATCCCTTTTGCATTTTTCAGCTTCAAATAATTTCCATATAGCTTTTTTTGTTTTTTTAATAGACTGTTACGTTTTAATGTCTGATTAAGTTTATTTGAAATAACTTTAAACACCTAATATAACCACTTCACATCGAAACAAAGTATAAAAATTAAATCAAAAACTTATTCTTTCTTTATTCCACCAAAATCCGCCTATATTCTGGTCAGAAAGTGAAAACCATTTGTCACCCATTACAGCAGTGTCAAGTGATCCCACTAAGGATTGGTGATTGCAAAATATTTGCAGAAGCTTCCCATAAAGTATACGCATTCCTCACAATGTTGACACCAGTTTTAGTAATTTGTATATCCTTAATGAAATAAAACTCCAAATCATTTCAATCTTATGACATTTTTATTCTCCTAAAACTTTTAACTTTTCCGCACATCCCACAAGCATTTTATTAAGTTCATATTATAATTTACAAGATATATCTCATATTACCTTCAGAACTGACATCAATAGATTTAACAGATGTGGTTTAATTTTTTTTTTAAAAAAAAGAAATAATATCTATTGCATTATATGCAAATGTTATTTTGTATATTATAAAAACAATATAATAGTACCATACCAAGTGCTTATGGTACATTGTTTGAAAGGCAGAGTATTAAACCTAACCAGTTAATTAGTTATAAAACCAGTAGTAAATACATTTTGGAACATTCTTATACAGTGAAAATATATGTAACTTTTAACACAAAGTTTTAAATATACACTCCACCTGTTTTTTGTTTACATTAATAGTAATGTAAAAAAATAATATTAGAACCTATTTTATATTTTGGATGAATTGAAGAAACTAAGACCTTTTACTAGAAGAAAATATTTCTTATTTTATAAATAAAACTAAATATTAAAGAATACTGCAACACCGATTGTTAAGAATTATCCATTTAAGTAATATTACCAACAAATCACCCATTAAAGATTAATAAAAATGAATCAGTTTTGAAGGGTGAGTGGCTTTATAGCTAGTTTTAATATATAACTGTAGGCTAAACTGTTCTCTTTAATAAATATTCCCCATGACTGGGAGTGATCACAGTAGTGCAAAAAAAAAAAACAACGATAAACCTCCGAAACAATAAAAAACAAACCATTTACATGTAAAGAACAGAACATAAGTTATAAAAATTTGTACGAAAATGGAAAGTATTATTTACATATTATAAGTGAATTGATTGCTATTACATACAATTGAAAATGTCTTATTGTCATAAGGTAACATTCAAACATTACTGTCCTTGCAATGAACCTATCCACGAAGTCCCCCAAGTCCTGAATAACCTAATGCTGCCTTTACACTGAAGATTATAAATTTATAAAATAACTAGTATATGTAAATACAAAATAAACGTGAAATTATTGGATTTGGTTATTTTAATCATGTTGTAATTAATTTTTTTGTCGTAGTTAACGGTAAAAATTGCATGAGTAATCTAGTGTAGATAAGGCATAATCATATCAAAGCACAGACCTCCATACTTCTAATTTGCCAGGCAAACTATCAGGAAAGCGCGAACTAAATCCAACGACGTAACAAACTTACACTCTTATTATTAAAAACCCGCTTTTAGATCTATTCATTATATCTACATCTGTTTGTCTTCAGCGGCTGATTCAAATGATAAGCGGTGTCACTGTATGGGATTGATGTATCCTTTCAGAATTTCCAAGTACTATCTATCACATAGACATTGCTACAGCACAGAGATACATAAAAAGATTATATTTCTATCCTAAATTTTGAAACGTGGGTTGGTTTGAAATACGGGAGCGATTTTTTATTACATAATTGCCACTGTATATACATGTGTGGTAATTAGTTCAATGGCTCCGCGGCCGTTTACTGCTCTCCTCTGGTGACTTCGTGACTATATCTTCGCTCTTGGGCATCGGCCTCTGCTCTCCGAACTTCTCCACCGCCTTTTTCATTTCCCGCCGCTTCTGTGCTTCCCGAATGATGTCAAATAAATTCTGAAATAGTCAATAGTAAAGAAAAATCAGTACATTTTAAACATAAATCAGGTTTGCCTCTATATAGACGTAAGCAGGAAGATTTTTAAATAAAGGGCAAGTTCTCAGTTACACGAAACTGGCTTTATTTAACAAAACACGGGGTTTTAGGAGTGGGCTGGTCGGCCTGAGCTCCCATGTTGATATAGATATGAGGGGTTATTAGGAAGCATGACTGTAACTGTTGGTATATGTTTATTCCGGAAAATACATATTTGTCAAGATCTTATGTTGAACATTACATTGTTGTAGCGCTTAGTGTCGTGGCGGTTGACTCACAACAGTCAACTGAGTGTTGCCAGTCCAATACGCATAAGCCACAGGGTTTTTATAGTTAGTCCCATAAGTGATGGAGTTCTCATAGGTAAACTTCATTGGATATCAAACCACTATTATTACATTATAGGTATTTTTAATGTAGTGTCCGTAATATAAATTTGTCATTGATTAATTTTTTTTTAATATCCTTGCATTTCTTGTTATATTAACTGGGTCACTGATTGCTTATTTAGTTTGAGTCTGACTTATTTATAGCGCGCTAATTGTTATGGTGTGATTACTCCACATTACTCTCTAACACTAACCACAACTGCACAATGTGCAGCATAGGAATCAAACCTGGGTCCTCAATGTTACAAAGCCAGCATTTACCTTTTGTGAATACGTAGTGGAAATAAATTATACTTTCTTTAAGAAAGACTTACCTTGCCCTCCGATTCATTTGACTTGTCCTGCTCCTTAGCTGCCGCGGCTGCCTTATCTATTGCCTTCTGAATCTTACTCTCAACTTCTAGAATCTCCTCTTTGTCAAGCAACTCAATAAGCTCGTTGATCTGTTTTTCTGATAGATTGACATTTTCATTTCCTATGACTTCTAACATCTATAATCAAAAGAATTAGTATGAACAAAGGTAAATAAGCATATATCTATTCATATAATTTCCCCTTAATAGTGTCCCAGAATCTTCTCTCACAAAAGTTATGGGTATATCGACCTAACCTCGCCTGGCAAGGTGTGGGCGAATACCACATACAGTCAAAGCTGGTGTTATCCAACCCAACAATTGCATCACCACTATTCACCATAATAATTTTTCACCACTTCATAGAGGTTTATCATTATAGTTATGAGCTGATCGTCTCCTTTGCATTAAATGTTTATACAGCATATAAATAACAAAATTGTTAAAATATTTTTAACAACACTTCAGAAGTATTTGTAATAATTCGTACCTTCAAAACATCATCGACCTTCAACTGCCCGTCAAAGTCGTCATCCAGTCTGCCCAAAACGTCTTGTATGAGTTTAAGTTTTGCTTCATCTGGTACTTTCTGGAGGCTCTTTATGGAATGCATAAGTTCGTCAATTTGGATTAACTGTTCCTTGGCTTTCTGCGGCTCGGTCTTGGTTTGCTCCAGCGTCGTCTTCAATGCTTTCTCCTTGTCATCTAGCTCGACCAGCGCCGCGTCCAGCTTGCTTATCATATTGTTGACAGCACGGTATAATCTGTACAAATAACATCATTTTTAAGCCCTTGATTATGGCTTTTAACAATATCATTTAACTATTAAACACAGCTGTTTTCCACTACTACAACAACATTTGATACAATTATAATAAATAATTTTTCCGATAGTCATAGTGTTTATTGTGTAGTGTACATTACTAGGAGACGTAAAATCCGTTATCTATACTGGAATTAAAAGAATAGCTTAAAAATTTAAAGGCAAATAATTTTACGTAACTTTTTAATTTAAATTGTTAACTTGTTTAACTGATAAGCAGACGCATGGAAAGTTACCGAAACATGAATAAGTTACTTCCTGTAACAATCGATAATAAATTGAGATAATGTTGTTAAGGTGGCATTCTAATCATGTGGCTCTAACTCATCAGTACAAGGCCATCGCGAACGCGCACGGTCTTTGAAAATTAAATAAGGTCACGACTTTTTTTTGTTCTTAAAGGAAATGAATAATTTCAAGAGGCAATAAAAACATGATATAAACTGATCATGAGTGCCTCGGCCATTACAATGTACTAGGCTAAACCATTGTGGTCTAATATGGACATTTTGTTTAGTTATATCTTCTTAACAAGGTTATTTTTAAGCTACATTTATGTGTATTGGTTAACACTTGACTAGGATTCCACATGAACATGCAAAGTAAACTTTTAGGTATGAAACGTGAATATTTTTAAAAAATATTCCTTACCGTCTAGCACCTTTTGTTAATTTGATGTCTGCCTGCTTGGTTTCGACCATCTCTTGCATCTCTTTGACATCCTCACTGTAGTCCAGGAGTTCAGTCTTCAACTCCTGGATACTCTCCTTTTCGAGTAGGAGAGATTTCTTCTGTTCAGCTGAAATTAATATATCACATGATAAATTGAAAACAATATGTGTTTGGGACTAATCAGGCTATTTTGTCATTATTGAGTGCAAATGAGACTTTGAGCTCAACCCTAATTTTTCCATCCAAATGTCTTAGTACTACTGATTACTTATAAACTAGTTTAGATTACTACTTAACTAGTTGCCTTTGATAATCATTATGGTAATTAGCGTCTTGAAATTGAAATCTGGCAATCAGATAAAGAAATGCTCTTGTCGTATTATAATATTAATAACAACAGTCAACAGTCTCAAGGATTAGCCGAAATACAGGGAGAGTCCATTCAAGTTTCTGCATTATCAAAATTTCCTTGCAGTCACTAGTTTTTCCTTACAAACTTAACCTTCATACAAACAAAATATGACTTTTTATCTAATACAGTTTTTTAGTATTTTTTTATATTGTAAATAGTATGACAATTTGATAAATTTTTTTTAGTGTTAATCATTACCGTAACTTTTTTTACTTTATCCTGATTAAAAAGTCAACTTTTAAACTGGTTTGTAAATGAATTTTGTTTAACTTTAACATAGTGTAAAGTGACTAACAGGTCATGGATCATGGAATGTGTTTGAATTGAGAACCCTAATACAAATCAAACTCCACGTGTTAACAGGAGTCTTCAAGAAGAGAGTAAATAGGTTCCTTCTAGACTAGTATACTCTACCACGTATATTACTTATCCACTGTTTATCAGGTGGGACTATAGCCAAGCGCTAGCCTATTTTGGCTAAAAAACTATTTGGACTTTGATCTTTGATAATAATATTGAAGTAATAAATAATATAACTTAGTTTGAATTCATTGCCCCGGCCAAATTAGTCTTCATGTATTTTTTAAACAAAAACACTAAATAAATTAAGTACATAGACAAAAAAATTTAAATTTGCAGTTCTAGATGAAGGCATATACAATATATAAGAGAAAACAAAGTTGTACTAATGTATCTGAATTTTCAATGATGATATAACATTGAATACTACAATAACATTATAGTAACCAAAATTATAGTAACGCAAGAAAAAAACGCTTTTTGTCATTATCTTAATATAAATTCCTCATCAAATATAAACTTTTCAGAATTCCTGGTAAAGAAAAATATGGCTGTTATCCAAAACTCTTTCATACCAACTCTAATTAGTAAAATATTTACTAGGTCTTTGAAAATGGCTGTTTTTAAACTACTCTCACAACATGAAAGTCTTTGATTCAATTGTTTGGTTTAGAATCTATCTTTTTTTTTAACTTAATTAAAGAGACGGGTGAGATGTTAATCTGAGGGTAAATACGCTCATCCATAGCAATGGCCACTAGTTAAGAGTGGTACACCACCAGATCAGAACACAGTTTTGTTTGCACACTACTGTTTATCAGCAGAAATAGATGCTGCTGCCCACGCTAGACAGTTTCCAGTGAAAGATCTACCACCGACAAAAAGACCTCTCTCGCATTGTAAATATGCCGCTGTAAATACATTATCAAGTTTTGGCTCTCTTTATTAATCTTCTTCTTAACTAACTAAAGCCAGGGTATTCAAGGTGAAAAGGTTGCCCTTCATCTGATTTTCCTTTAACATCATGTGAAATTGAACATAAGTGTTATTCCATTGAAGATATTATTCATTTAATTTAAACAATAGTAATAATTTTTTTAGTAGTACTCGTATGTACCTCTAAGTAAACTTTCATTGCACATACTGACAAACCTATCTGCTATATGTACTTACCTAATTTCTCTAAAGCATCCTCAATTACTTCTATATCTTTGCCTGATAAACCTTCTTCAGACTTTTGTTTTGGAGTATCAACTGCTATAACAGGTGCGGGGTCAACAGAAACAGTTTCTCCCTCCAAATCTATAACAGGTGCTTTATCCTTAAGCTCTTCCTTTTCTCGTTTCTTAGCTTCTAGAATCTGTTTCTCTCTCTCAGCTTCTTGTAACTCCTTCATTTCTTCTTTGATCTTTTGTTCTTCTAATTTAATTGCCTCAGCTTTAGCCTGTATTAAATAATTATAGTTATTAAATCAGACTGTAGTTGTTAGAATTTTCTGCATAACTTATTTCTTAAATAAAAATTGGTGATGATTTCCATCACAAATGAACAGAGAGACTTTTCTACTTAAAATGATATAATCTGTATAAATTAGAGAAAACTATATTAATGTAAATAAAAGTAAATGACTTTTTTATAATAATTGTAGATATTTAATTACCTTAAAGTCAACTTTGCCTTCTTTTTCACCGATAGCTGCTTTAGTTTGTGTAGCTACTTGTTCAGGTAATGCAGAAATTGTAGCTTTAAGTTTATATGTTGTGGGTACATGTTCAGGCACCATAAGAGCTCGTGATAGTAACAGCAATGATGGTGGTACTCTTTCATTCAAAGACAAATCTAGCCAATTCTTTAATTCCTTTCGTAACCTCTCTTCAGACACACCATAAGCTCTCATACCCCTTGCTCTACAAGCTTGTTGTAGCTCGCTGAAGTTCAAACTATCAACACCTTCCTTGGCAATCATTTTATCATCAGCTGCTAAAGAACGTAACTTCATTTTGAGGTTAAATCGTAATATTGCACTTGTCCCTATTGTTGACACATCCAAAACTTTACACAGAGCTACTAAATGGGGTCTTTGTAGTGAATCTAATGTAATTTCATCTTCAAATAGCTTAGAAAATTTCATTATTTCTTCACTAGTAGCAACATCACCAGATGTACGAATTCTGTTAAAGAAACTTGAAAACTCTTTAGCAAGTTCTGAATGTCTATTACTAGCTTGTGGTGCCATTTGGTCTAAAGTCTCTTGAAAGAATTTCGCCATTTCCAGTTTTACTTTTAAATGTTGCTTTAATTTTGCCTCCTTTTGACTCCTGCTTTCAAATGTTGATGGTAACATATTGGGAAATAGTTTAATAAACAAAGGCAATGCAAATTCCAGAAATGGTACCACAATAAATACAATAAAAGGTACCATTCTGAACAGATCCCCAATGGTTGTCACCAACAACCTATGTTCTCGCCTTGTAAGTGATTTGCCCTTTAATATTTGAAAAAGCAAAGATGTAGAGATTCTTACTTCTATAAAGAGTAGCCTAAACCCGTGATAGTAATGCCTAAGTTCATCCATTATACGTTCTTTTAAACTCTTCTTCACTTCCTCCTTTTTAGGAAGTTTCTCTTTTTCTTCTATACCTTTCTTTATTGTAACAACCGTTGCTTCAACTTTTGATGAGGGTTTAAGGGGTTCTTTCTCATAACAGTGACTTGAAGTAGATATAAACCTGAGATATGGCCCATACCCAACATTTTGGGTGTTAAGAGGCTTCTGAGTGATGTCATGCTGCAATCTTAGTGGATGAGTTGTGTAATATGAAAGTGACCTTGAAAGTGTAATGTATGGAATATTTTGATACTGCTTATAATCCTTTAAGAAATCTGAAAAGTAATAATATTAAATAAATTCAGCTTTTTAGGAAGACAAAAATAGAAAAAATCATATAATATCACGACATGGTTATTTATAAGTTTAAAATATCATATACTTTTATTGATATCGCACCTAATTGAAGCATTTTTTTAAATAATTTTGAATTTCTATCTCAATATTAATTCTACACTACGATAATAAATTAAAAAGTGCAAGTGGATTATTTATTTGAAACGATTTTATTTGAATCAATAAAATAATTTGTTTTTGTTAAATAATACAATGTTTTATGAAAAGAACTTAATTCTTTGGTTTCCGATATCAATGGAGTCATGGGATAATCAATCAAGTAGGTAGATTTCTTTATATTTAATAGGTTATCTTAATAAAATATTTAACATGTGTCAGAGTGTTATATAATAGTACTTACTCGATCGTTTTATACACCGACAGCGATTTAAAATTATTCTGTTCATTTTGAACTTTTATTCGTCTTAAGATCAGAACAATAAATAAAATTAAAAACAAAATCAACTTTATGCACCATAACAATCAGGGAGTATCACAGATAACATACAATGTTACTATGTGTAGATAACAGGTTAAAATAAAGGTATTCCAAATCCGTTCTAAATTTGAATGCGCCTACGACCCTTTATGTCTTTATTATGTAAATATTTACTAATTTAGAAAAAAAATCATTTTTCTACTTATATTTATGCTTACTGTACAGAAACAGTGTTCTTCGTTAAGTTCACTCCAACACGTCACTTTAAATCGTTTATATTAAGATGGCGTGTTATGAGCATGTGACATATTTTTTACTCATTCAGATGCCAAGTCACCACAACAGGATGGTATTTTTACATAGTATTTGAGTAATAGATGAATACACTTGACATTGGCTCACGCACGAACCGCAGATAAGCCATAATTGGGAAGAAGAAGAAGAAGATTAGATGAAAGAAGACAGTCGGTTACCAGTAACGAAGTTATGTACTTGTTTTAAAATTTTCCGCTCATTAAATACACATAAACTAGTAAGCAATTGCTTTGTAAAATACGATTTTAAAACACCAAGTATAGTGTCACTACCCTATCACAAATACCGTTACCATTTGTTTTAAATCAAAAAGTCATCGTGATCAGTGAGACGTTTACTTAATGGTAAATGACACAAACGCACATAATAATGTGGCATCGGTTATGATATTTACACATACATTACATATTGCGCTCGTCTCTCCTATATATAGGTTATAATAGGCGTGTAGGAGTTAAATCCTGTTACATTAAAAATTCCACTAGCATCTAAGACTCATACAGTAATGTTTACATAGTACCATTTGGCGACGAGCACAATGTGGTACTGTGTCAATCCATACCATCATAACTAATGCCACATAATTATGGTGTGCGTATTAAATTAAATACAACACATGTTTTACGTATATAAGTACTCGTATGCTATTTAATATTAATCTGTAGTAGCTTACAGTCTTCACCTAACAGTATTTTTTTTGGCATTGGCTCACGCATAAACCGTGCTCATGCCATAATGAAAAGAAGAAGAAGAAGACAGTAAATTTTATCACGTGGTTGTGATGTTGCGTGATGGAAATGTCATGTCAAGTGAAGTGTTAAGAAATTTTATTGGTTATGGGAATTATTTCTCGGTACTGCCTATCTACTATTAACAATTATAAGATTTATTTATATAGGCCATATTCTAAAGGTAAGAAATTTGTAATAATAATTTAAATTAAAACATAAAAACAAATTAAAACGTTAACAGTTTACATGAAAAGTGTTACAGTAAATTTCTCATAGTCTATCAGATTTCTCTTATTTTAAAATGAGTAATTGAATAGTTCTCTCAAAATATAAACTTATGTCAAAAATGTGAAAGGTTATAAATTAATAAATACATAAGGAACAGCTTCACATCATTTGCCGTTTTGAATTCATTAGTCTTAAGTGGTTAAACTATATTTGTTAAATTTTGTTTGATCCGTTTAATTAAAATACTAATTTCTGATAATGTTTATACTATGACATACATTTACAGCTCATGAGATGCTTGGTGCTTCTACAACCTTTACTGATGGTAAAAGTCTTTTTTATCAGTCCACCTATATGCCTGCCTACCTGTTGCCAATGAGTAGTGTGCAAACATTACTTTGTTTGTACATTACTGGGTGCAGTAGCTAGTGAATTTATTGGGATAGTGGGATATGGGGTGAGCGTATCATTTACCATCAGACTAATGTCTCGCTTATTGTGTTGCTTACTTGTATAAAAAAGAACTAAATTTGTTCAATACTATCATAAGATACTGCAAATTATTAGCATGTCTATATTGTGCTTGTTGGGTTGCAGATTTTGAGTTTATTGCACTACTTATTTGGCTCTAGAATTAAGTGATGCAATTGCAGCCACCTATACTATCTCTGTCATCAGAGATAAGTCACAAAAAACAGAATGCTGTAATGCATAGAGAATATAACTCTTTACAGAAATGAAACAACGTGAAATTGGAAATAGAATAGTATGGATGGATTTGGAAATGACAGGCTTAGATATAGAAAAGGATCATATTCTTGAGATAGCATGTATAGTTACAAGTGCTGATCTTAACATTATCGCTACTGGACCTGACCTTGTTATACACCAGCCTGATGATATATTAAACAAGATGAACCCATGGTGTGTTGCTCAACATGGCGAGGTATTGTGTACTGTACTGAAATAATTTTATTTAGAATAGAGGCTAAAAAAAGTTACACTAGGGGTAGTCAAATACCCTTTGATGTTTTTAATTTCTTTACACCTTTTAACAAACTTTAAACTATTTATATGTAGTTATATTTATATATAGGGTTGCCTTGTTATCATCACCTTTAATTAGTAACTATGAACGTTTTAACGAATTTATAAAATTTAGTTTAGTTTGATTGAAATTTCCCTAGATTTATTGCATCCAAATGTTCTGAAAAATCTCAAAAATCTGTTTTTACTTAAATAATACTGCACACAAGTGTTGATAATTTGCAACCTTTTGCACATTTAATTCTACTAATGCCTATCTTTATATCTTAAAGTTTTAGATAAATAACATTTCATATTGTAACTTATTGTAAATTTTTCAGAAATGTAATGTTCGTAAAAAAAGATTTCTGTACAAATTTCATAGCTGTATCATGTAACATCTAGACTTAATTTATCTGAATGTTTCTAGTAGTCAATTATATATACACAACTTTCTTATATAATTCTTTACAGAGTGGCCTCACCGAGGCTAGCCGCTGTTCAAAAATAAGTGTTCAGGAAGCAGAAAGTCAAATATTAAAATTTGTTAGCCAGCATGTTTATGAAAATAGAAGTCCATTAGCCGGCAACAGTTGTTACATGGACAGGTTGTTTATAAATAAATTTATGCCCAAATTGAATTCATATTTGCACTATAGAATAATTGATGTCAGTACCATAAAAGAGCTCGGAAAGCGTTGGTATCCACAGGAATACTCTAGAATGCCGCAAAAGAAATATCAACACAGATGTTTGAGTGACATTACTGAGAGTATAGCAGAATTGAAATATTTTAAGGAATGTTTGTTTAAAAAATAATGGCTACAGTAAACTTGAAATTGAAGGTATTAACTACTAAAGAACATTCTGATTTACATTAGACGTGTTCACTTTTTTGCCTGAAAAAATGGTTTTAATTTTTTTTATACACTAATAAAATCGACGTAGCCATATTCTATAACTTAAGTTTTAAAATAAAATGATTTGATAAAAACTTTAATTACACTGTAATAATGTTGTATTGCTAGTTTTTGTTGTTGGTTTTATAATATTGTTAATAGTGACTAAGTGGCTTTTTCTTTTATTGTTTTTTTTCCATTTAGCTCAATTTTTACTAATAAAATTAGGTCAATCTCAATATACATGATAAACTATTACAATTATTTTTCATAAATACCAACATTACATGTATTCAATCATAAGCCTTGTGTATATTTATGTGTAAATTTGTGAATATCATGTTGTGAATGTTTTTAGTCCTAAGTAAGTATAGTATTTTTACCTCTCATGTAAATATATATGGCTATGTACTTATAACACTGACATTGGATGCTAACCAGACATAAGTACCTTTTTTTGTTACAAGTGTGCATCAATAGAAAAATATGCTCCTGGTTTATAAGAGTTTTGACTTCAATAAAATTGTACAAAGATCAAAAATATTGTTTTGAATATTTTGGCATGGATAGATTGTATGTACTATGTAGTAATGATCTATTTATAAGATGATACTGTAGTATAAATAAATCTATGAAGTTTTTAATGTTGCGGATTTTCTACACTATAAACACAATACATTGTAGACTCATAAAATAAAACTCAGGTGTGGGCTTTCCATATAATTTGGTCATAAATAATCCTCAACAAATTATGCATTCAGTGCTCGGGAGCAGCAAGTAAACATGTCATCCTGCTAGCCTCTGATTGAAGGCAAGCACAACATAGCTTCAGTACTGGTAACTGACTGCCCTAATCTACATAATCTTATTAATAAATACTAAGTCTAACAATACGATCTTGTGGTGGCTTGGCACCTGCATATGTGAACAAAGGAAACCTTATGTGCCACATGGCCATAAATCAAGGTATCTTAATATAAACACTAGTTTAATGTGACCTGTTTGAGTGGTCGATATGGGGAATGCACTCAGTGCAATGAAATGAACTTAGTAATTATAATATACTAAACCAGAAAGATCTTCTTTTACTATTTTAACTGATAAGAATTAGATTAGTAGAAACGCTAATTACAACACTATTACTAATTACTATTTTTTAAACCGTTGGTCATTTATATAACTTTTTAAAGAGGATTCTAATTTTTTAGTTTAAGTTCTTCCTTTTTTGTATATAATTTAAAAGACGAGAGAGAGACGACGATAGGGTGGTAAATAATATGCCCGCCCACAACAATGTGGCACTAGTTGGAACATTAAACAAATTTGGTACATTAAACAAATACCACATTGCGCTTGCAGCTCCAGGACATAAGATTTTAAGTCCTGTTACCCCACTTATTTCACTAGCAACTTTGCTCTTTAAACCGGATCACAGTATGGTTTATAGAGTTTTAAATCTTTTATATTATATGAACATATTAATACAAATGTATTTATAGGCATTTAATATAGCCTTTAAATGTATCAAGGGATATGAATAATTAATGATAATTTACACTCCATAGAACAGTTTGTTACAAATATAAATCAGGCAGAGAAGAATGATCAAAGGATTTAATGAGAATCAGTGAACTTTAGAAATATTGATTTAGAGTAAAAAGAGAAGTGAACATGGCGAGGTTGCGGTGTATTTTTATACATATACAGATAAATGTCATGGGTAAATATTCAAGCATTTATGTATTAATAAACAAAACGCTGTGTAATGTATTGATGGCAAATAAATAAATAAACAAATGTTAATTTACCATCTTAAAAATATGTTTAAATTATTCCTTATCTTGGGTGCGTAATGTTAGGGAGTTGATCGGGATATTGAGTGCCGCCTAACTGTTCCACCTAGTAATAATTGAATAAAACATCCTGTCGTTCTAATTTAGTACTGCAGCGTTCTCTCGAATCCTTCTTCATCTTCGATATAAGGTCGCCAGAGTAGCAATCTCCAATAAATGAATTGCTGCTATAGAGTAATCATCAGTAAGTCAAAGTTACGTAGTGCTTGTTTTGACAGACATGCTTTTTTAATATAAAAACAATGACTGGGCAAAGAAATCTTTTTATGAAATTATGGAAAATGAAATTTGAAATATCATAAATAGTGTAATTATACGTGTTATATGGTATGTCTATCTGGGTATTTAAAATTTTTGAAGAACTTTAGTTTCGTCATAGGTGACTGGTGTTTTTCGTTGCATTATTTTTTTTAAACTTGTACAGGCTGATTCTTAACTACGATTGCACTTTATTGAAAGTGGAGATGCAATTTAAGCGGCAAAGTGCACAAGTCTTCGAGAAGTCTATTCACTTTTCTCTTAAAGACTTCCACATCATAACTGGATTGAAACATTGAACGGCAGACATATAAATGTTAGGCGAAACGTTTCGTGTTTACGCGCGGAATATCGACAACGAAGGGATGCATGTCAGCCGTGTCTATGCCGATGGTAAGATGGCGAATGCGGTTTTTAATAATGAAATCTCCGAGAATACTCCCCGAAATGTTTTTGGTAGAACTTTGACAATATAGCTATTTTAAGTAGCCAATATATTTATTAAATTTTTCTTAATGGCATTATACACAGGTCTTGCCTGGTTTGGAAATAGTCTCGCAAAAATAGCTATTTTGGTGTTAAAGATAACTTTATGAAAAATAATGTAACGAAAAATCAACACGACGGCGTGTCAAGTTAAGTCATTTCACTTAGGATTTAGGACCTGTTGGACGTCGACCGTAATTTCACAATAAACTGTGAATATTTTTAAATGTCGCAGCGGTTCAGAGCAGTTTCAGGCTCATTTGCTTCATCTATTGAGTTTATCACATTTAAACATATTTATGAAGAAGATATATTTTACTAGCACGATTCCATTAGTAAAAAATTAACAATGTAATAATAAAATGTTGAACACTGCACTATATTGTGCTTATTGCTTTAATGTTTGTGACATCTAATTACTCCTTTTTTGCAATCTATCCAACCAAAGTATTTTGATTAAACTAATCTTACATTTCATACCCTTACCTAATGATAAGTAAACGTGTTTGTAATTATTACCTGTCACTGTACGACTATATAACAGGATAATGCTGCGGCGGTATATACCACGACTGTATCCAGTGATATTGTTTATTTAATTTATCTGGTTGTTGTATGTATATTAATAAAAAAATTATATTGTATCCATTAAGTGAAACGAGGTCACTTGGATGACTGGATCGACTGTAAACAGTCGGTAATGAATCGTTAATTAAAAACAAATAAATCTTTTAACTTTAAAGGGAGATATTATCACGTGTAGCCAGTGTAGCTATACATCCACTTGGATGGATACACAGTTGCACATGCATTTCAATTTAACAGCTTATTAGTGTAAATAAATAAACTAACAGATATACCTATAAATAATAAAAAAGCTCTCGTTTACGCCCGGCAGAATACAAAGCAAACTAATGACATTGCCCCACTGGATGGTTAGAATTATGTTCTTGTGCTATGTAGCTGCCGACTTTAGGCCTTCAACTGAATTCCGTTAGTTCTTGAAACATTACTCTAAAATGCTTATACAAAGTCAGACCTTATGAGACAGGTTTCTACCAAAACAGTTCAAATATAAATACCGCACTAAGAATACTACCAAGTAGAAGTGTGTACATGGGACGGAGCAAGTGTATCGACGTAAGTAGCAACCCATACGAGAGCCTGTACACTTATTGGAAAATAATTCTTCTCTACTTCTTGCATAGCCATCTCCACTGGACTTAGGGTGACTGAATCTTTTGTGTCACTGTAATTGCCATACCTCAGCGCCATGTCATAACTGAAAACATGCATTGTAAACACGAAGTATAAAAAACAATATATTATTCTGTTGAGAGAAATGTTTGTGATAACGACAGATACCATATTATTTACGAAAGCGACTATCACTATGTAAACACTGTAAGTAGCATCAAATTTTGACTAACGCTTAATACTGATTGGTATAAGTTGTTTCTGATAATTCGGTTTTTAGCTAAGAAATCGATTAAGAGCTGTTCATGTTGTGGCAAGCGATAAGTTTTACCAAAACAATAAGATGGTAACAAGGTTGTTTTTTCAGTAATATACATCTTTAGTTATCTTTTGCTATGAGAG
>DWIB01000017.1:0-27403 GCA_018248155.1 Cressida cressida
AAAAAAAAACTTACTGTTTATGTAGACAAAACGGTAGTGACCAGTGATAAATAATTTTACTGTGTAGGGAAACATTATCGACTGGCAATGAGCAAATTTGTTATTCAATAAATTCCAACTTGTGTCTCTACTTGATATTGTCTTAGAGAAAATAGCCACTGGCAATTTTTAAAGTCTACAATGGATTAGGATTACAGAATTTGTGAAAACAAATGTTAAGGGAATAGATATAATCTTTTTCTTTGATTAGATTAAAGTTTTATAAAAAGCTTCAGTATTTTAAACCCATGAATACATCTAAAATAGATGTAAATATCTGCAAGTTAATTGTGGAAACTGATGGTAAACTTACATCTATAATAGTATAATCAATGAGGTCAATTTTATTTCCCACCAAAATTACAGGTTTTCTGTGATCATCTGGGCAATTCTCTCTGACAAAAGGAAGCCAGTAAGATGCTATTTTATCCAAAGTTTCCTTTCTTTCAACTGAAAACACTATACATATTACATGAGCTTTTTCTATTTCTTCTGCAACTTGTTCTAGAGATTGTTCAGCGACTAAAAGATAAAGAAAGTATAACAATTAGGCACATGACATTGTTTGAAAAACAATAGAAAATCATAATTATTTATGTTGTATACTTACGACACACATCAATGATGTTCGTAGGTACCTGCTCCGGCGTTACGTCTGCGGGTATTGTAATCTCCTCGGCTTTCGGAGGAACATGTTCTGTAAATTCTTCAGTTACCAAAGATAGAATTAAAGAAGTTTTTCCTACCCCTGGTTCTCCCAGTAAAATAATTCGAACTGTTCGGGGTACCGATTCATATACCATGATGATGATTTTAATTTTATATTCGGCATACTATTAAGAACATATTTTTAATGTCTCTTACATATTGACCTTAAAATTTATTGAGATATTAAAAATTATAATTATTTAAGCAAAAAGCCGAAGAAAATTTTGAAGTCATGTATAGATATAGTTGTAATACAGTTTAAAAAAAAATCTGTCAAAACTGTGCAGTATTTAGTTGACAGATAATAAATATCGAGACCAATTCACAAGACTTTTTAAGCGGAAATCTTTGAGAGGATGTCTTGACGAGGAAACTGTAATAATAGTATATTTAACATACTTTAATGCGAAAAGAACTCCCTTGATGCGTAATACACATTTGTTTAGCAGTTGTAATAAAACTAAACTAGTTCACCAATGAACGGTGGTAGGATTCAAGTTCTGTATATCTTTGCGGTGGTGCTAGATTGATAAGAGCAAATAAAGTATTCTATCACACATGTATACTTGGCATTGACTCACGCACAAACCGTGCTCATGCTTTAATTGGGGAGGCGAAGAAGAAGAAAACCAAATTAGAAGTGACAGACAGCAACGAGCCTATGAAGATGTTTGTATATATTAAAGTATTATTTAGAATTTTATAACCTATAGAAAATTGTATTCCATTCAAACACGTAATCGATGCGAATACATAAATTTGGATTAAAAGATAAAAAAATAATTGGTGTCATAGATTCCCACCATTTGTTGTTCCCGAAAAATATAAACTAAAATGTTTGAAAAGTTAACCATACCTTTGACAAGGTAGCATGATCTCACAATCTTATCCTGTACTAAAAAAAAACACATAAAGTAAAAAGATTAACAGGTAATAAATTAATAGACTTGGTTGTGTATGTTAATACATTTCAAATTGTGAGATCTTATGGGGAAAAGTACATTTAAAAATATTTAACTATATTTGAGGAGGCATATCTACTACTTGAAATTAACACTACTAATTCGGTGCAACTTTTTTTCTATAAGCTTATAATCAGAAACAATGGAAAAAATAAATAAAGAAATCTTCGAATGGGATAACGCAAAAGGTTTGCGAGAACCCGTTAAAACTATAGAGGTAAGTTACTTTCATTATCTTTAGTATTTTAAAATTAAGCAGCCGCAAGCAGTAGCACTTATCCAACCAGAAAACCAAGAAAACAAAGATCTTATTTTGATTATTCTCTTATCCGATTTCGATTTAATGAAGATCTTATTTTCTAACTAACCATTATATATTTTTTATATTCGGAGTTGCTATCTAGTTTATATTTTTGTTTTCAGGACAAATGGAAACTTGTTCCTTCATTCTTAAAAGTGAAGGGTTTAGTAAAGCCGCATATTGATTCATTTAATTATTTTATAAACGTTGAAATAAAAAAGATTGTACAAGCTAATGAGAAAGTGTTTTGTGATTCTGATCCTCTGTTTTATATAAAATATTTGAATGCATATGTTGGGACACCAGATATAGAAGAAGGATTTAACCAGACCAAACCAACAACACCTCATGAATGTCGTTTAAGGGACATGACATATTCTGCACCAATAACAGTAGATATAGAGTACATTAGAGGAAATCAGAGAGTAATAAAAAATAAACAACTTATAGGAAGGTATTAAAATTCCAATGTTTTTAATTGTCTATTTGAAAATAAACTTGATACAATTTTTAACTATCAGTTATTATATATCTTTAAAAATATATAGTAATATTTAATACTACGAAATCAATCATAAATCTGCACTGTTACTATCTTTTTACTATTTATTTTAGAAATAATAAACTGCTGAAAGTGAACCTAATTTTAAATGTAAGATAAATGATAATAAATAAACTGTTTTTTATAGAATGCCACTGATGTTACGATCTTCCAATTGTGTTTTGACTAATAAATCGGATTATGAATTAGCCCAACTTAATGAATGTCCACATGATCCAGGCGGTTACTTCATTATCAGAGGTATCTTTATTATATTAGTAAATAAAAATCTTACATATATGCCATTTTTCAATATAGACATTTTCTTTGTGATGAATCTATATATCTCTTAAAAAGTTGTCAGCAGAAACATAGGTAAGGTAATTGGCTAATTCTTAATTACAGGTCAAGAAAAAGTAATTTTAATCCAAGAACAATTATCAAGAAACAGAATGATTGTTGATGATTTTAAAGGAGCTATACAATGTCAAGTCACAAGTTCAACTCATGAAAAGAAGACAAGAACTAATGTTATTGTAAAAAATGGAAAATATGTTATGAGACATAATGCATTATCTGATGTATGTAGTTATAAATAAAATATATTTTATTGTTATTTAATAAAACAAAAAATAAGTGAAAAGGCTCACATTCACATTAATAATTTTTTCTATAAAAAATATGGTGTGAATAGAATATAAATGTAATGAAACTAAATTTTATGTAACTTTCAGGACATCCCCATAGCTGTAGCGTTCAAAGCAATGGGTATTTGCAGTGACCAAGAAATAATGCAACTTGTGGGCACGGATGATGTTTCTGCTAAGAAAATGGCACCGTGCATTATGGATTGTCACAATTTAAAGATATTTACTCAAAATCAAGCCCTTGCATATATGGGAAGTAAATTAAAAGTTAAAAGGTTAGTTAAAACCATAACTTTTAATTAGACTGAGATTTTTTACCATGAGATGTTTTTAGTTTTACATTGGTTACAGTTACAGTTTACATTGGGTATATCTAGTTTTTACTGCTTTAAGTTACTCCTGCCTCCTTAAGATTAAAGCCTTTTTGGAAAATTGTGGTTAACAAGATGTTACATCTTGTATTTCAAAGAGATAATGAGATGCAGTGCAAAACACAAAACCTGCCACCACTTTCACCTCTCAATTAGTGAATGTTCAGCTCCACATTGCTCTATTAAATTCATATAAAATAATAATAAAATGCATTAGATTTATGTTTCAACAATAATTTACTGTTAAATAATGTCTTTTCGATTTCTGCACTACAATAAACAAATCTTTAGATTACAGACAGCAAATACAAAGATCCGCACCCCAATCGATGAAGCCAGAGATCTTTTGGCAACTACCATACTTGCGCATGTTGCTGTTGATAACTATAATTTTTATGTAAAGGCCATATATTTAGCTATAATGGTGAAAAGGGTTATTGAGGCTGAAACAAATAAAGTGGCTATAGATGACCCTGATTATTATGGGAACAAGAGACTTGAATTAGCTGGCTCTCTATTGGCATTGATGTTTGAAGATCTATTCAAGAGGTTCAATTGGGAATTGAAATCTATAGCAGATAAAATTATACCGAAAGTAAAAGCTGCACCTTTCGATGTGGTGAAACACATGAGACCGGACTTAATAGCTAATGGTTTGTTCACAGCTATTTCCACGGTTAGTATTTTGATTGTTAGTATAATCCTGTTTTAGCTGATAATAAAAATTAATGTAATACTATTTCAGGGTAATTGGACGATAAAAAGATTTAAGATGGAAAGGCAAGGTGTAACTCAAGTGCTTAGTCGCCTTAGTTACATTTCAGCTTTAGGTATGATGACTAGAGTTACTTCTCAATTTGAAAAAAGTAGAAAAGTGTCCGGCCCACGATCATTGCAACCTTCACAATGGGGCATGCTGTGTCCATCTGATACTCCAGAAGGTGAAGCATGTGGATTAGTAAAAAATCTTGCTTTGATGACCCATATTACTACTGAATCTTCTGAGGAACCAATTGCGAGGTTGGCATGTAATGCTGGCGTAGAAGATGTAAGACTATTAGGCGGCGAGGAAATTAACCATCCCTCTGTATATATGGTTTTTCTTAATGGTAAAAATTTGAGTTTCTGAATATACGTTTTTTAATTTGACGTAAAAGTTGATATTAACAATTTGCACTAATTTTCAGGTAACATTTTGGGCGTAACCAGACAATATAAGAAGCTGATCAAAATATTTAGAATGTTCAGAAGACGGGGACTTATTTCATATTTTATTTCCATCTATCCAAATCATAACCAAAGGACTGTTTACATATGTAGTGATGGAGGTAGATTATGTCGTCCATACATAATTGTTGAAAAGGGAAACCCTTTAGTACAGCAAGGACATATCAATGAGCTGAATAGAGGTTTAAGAAAATTTCAGGACTTTTTAAAAGATGGTCTGATTGAATATTTGGATGTGAATGAGGAGAATGATAGCCACATTGCAACAGTTGAAATGGAAATTGATCCATATGTTACGACTCACCTCGAAATAGAGCCCTTTACAATATTGGGTGTTTGTGCTGGTTTGGTGCCATACCCGCATCATAATCAGAGTCCAAGAAATACTTACCAGTGCGCCATGGGTAAACAGGCGATGGGTAAGTAATCATTTTAAATTTTCAATAACTCTGTAGATGCTTATATAAATTTATAATAATTTGTTCACATAATATTATTTTATGCATGGATAAATAGGGAAAGGACAAAGTATAAAAATACATTGATTGTATTTTTGTAATATTGTATAATTTGTTTGCAATATTACTTAGTAAGAAAACTAACCTACATTTTAACAACTATATTGACAGGTACCATTGGATACAATCAGAAAAATAGGATTGACTCATTAATGTATAATTTGGTATATCCTCAATGTCCCATGGTTAAAACAAAGACAATAGAGTTGACGAATTTTGATAAATTACCAGCAGGACAGAATGCAACGGTAGCTGTGATGAGTTACAGTGGTTATGACATTGAAGATGCTTTAATTCTGAACAGAGCGTCTATAGACCGAGGCTATGGGCGTTGTCTTGTATATAAAAGTGCAAAAACTACTATGAAAAGATATAGTAACCAAACATCAGATAGAATATTGGGCCCCTCGAGAGAGGCTGCCACTGGCAAAATTATAAAAGCTCACGATATTCTCGACTCTGATGGGATTGCCATGCCAGGGGAAATGGTTGAGAACAGGCAAGTTCTCATTAACAAACAGATGCCACCAGCAACGATTAATCCAATTGTTCAGGGACAACCACAACAATTTGATTATAAGGATGTTCCAATAACATATAAAGGTCCAGTGGAGTCATACATAGAGAAAGTTATGGTTTCTGCCAATGCTGAGGATGTGTTTTTAATTAAGATTCTACTTCGACAAACTCGAATACCAGAAATCGGAGACAAGTTTAGTTCGCGACATGGTCAAAAAGGTGTAACCGGTTTAATAGTTCAACAGGAAGATATGCCGTTTAATGACAGAGGAATATGTCCGGATATGATTATGAACCCTCACGGATTTCCTTCTAGAATGACTGTGGGGAAAACTATTGAATTGTTGGCGGGAAAAGCGGGTTTAATGGAGGGCAAATTCCACTATGGTAAATATATATTTTATCAGCTTGCACAAATGTTGGCCATTTAGGCTATAAGTGAATGTTACGGGAAAGCTTTACATACTAATACTTAATACATCATGTTTTTATAGTTATCAATATGTACCCTTCATGAAAAAATATAAATCTGTGTGTAGGTACGGCATTTGGAGGCTCCAAAGTTACGGATGTCTGCAAGGAATTGGAAAAACATGGCTACAATTACCATGGAAAAGACATATTTTATTCAGGACTAACTGGTGAACCATTGGAAGCATACATTTACTCGGGGCCAGTATGTATTATCATTATATATAAAATGTTTTTGTAAACTAATACCATTTAAATCAGAACACAACAATGTTTACGTAGTTTTGTTCAGGAGTAAAATTAGGTGTTATGTACGTTAGTTAATTTAAATATATTGTTTAAGGTGTATTACCAAAAATTAAAACACATGGTACAAGATAAGATGCACGCACGAGCGCGAGGCCCTCGCGTTGTTTTGACCCGGCAGCCTACTGAAGGTCGCTCGCGAGACGGCGGCCTGCGACTTGGTGAAATGGAGCGCGATTGTCTGATCGGTTATGGCGCCAGGTACAGTTAGATTTCCTAAATGAAACATTAACGTTGTTTGTAAGGTTCTATGTATTGTGGTAAATCCCGCAATTCCAATATTTTTCAGCTTGTTGCTAATGGAGCGGCTAATGCTGGCCTCGGACGCATTCAGCGCAGACATTTGCGGCACATGCGGACGACTGGCGAGCCGGGCCTGGTGCCATGCCTGCCGCTCTTCAGCTGCTGTCTCTACTGTCGAAATGCCTTATGCTTGTAAACTACTCTTCCAAGAACTCACCTCAATGAATATTGTACCCAGACTTACACTTAAGAAATATTGCTAATAAATAATACATAAATAGTTTATATTATTAACTTTGTTTTACCCCAAATCTCTTAATTCATTTGGTGAATATGTTTTAACTCTGTGATTTGATAAATGACGAATTTGGCCAAATACTTTCTGAACCATAACAGGTTAGGCCTGAAGTGAAAGGAGGCAAGTATGAGGATTTAATTTATGCTCATACAAAGAAGTAAAAGAGAAAAAGAATCGATCAGCTTTATTTCTCGTAACCGCCACATAGATTATTTAGGAAGAAGGGATTGTGATTTCATTTATCTATGAAGTAATCTATAGATTAGGCTTTACAATAAAAAATAATAAATTTGTGTTAAGTAGTAACTTGTATTGCGTTTAAATTAGTTTTAATGTTTTATAATTCAATACTTGAAATCAATTAATAATGGACTTACACCATTTTCAAAATAAACTATTTAGTTCTCCAATGCGGTTTTCAGTATTTTGCATCTCTTATTCCAATTGTTTGTTCACATATTAACATCTGATTCCTGTAATCTAAATTACAGTAGTGTACCATATCTTTATGACTCTGTTTACGAGGATGCTTGTGTAGGCTTAGGTTACAGGGATATAACTTGACACAAAATAAAACTTCTTAATAAACATCAATTAATATTATTGAACTCTTATATTATTCAACATTTTCCAACATGATTTAAACAAAACGTAGAAAGTCCACACAAGGAAGACGAGTACAATATAAAAAATAGTACTGTTCCAGAATAATCTGTAAACGATATATCCTACACTGATCCATACAATGAACACGTTAGAGCCGAGACGACGGAGCGACAATCGAGCAGGAAGGTTCTGACTGACGATAGTGTTGCGGTTTATAGTATCCTTGATGTACGTTTTAATTGTGCAAGGTTTCTGCAATATTTCACGTGATACATAACCCCAAAAGTCGTTTCGGCTCCACAAAGCAGCAAACTCTTGACCATACTAAAATTAAGATATTTTTAAAAACAACTTAATGCTGTTAAAATAAACGGTAGAAATATGATTAATACAAGTACGTACGATTTCATTTAATCTTGATGAAATTTGATAAAACATTCTCACTAATATTGTATTTTCGTAGCTAGCAATCGGCATTAAGTCTGGATCACCCATATATTGGATGGATGTGGGTTTACTCCTCAACTGAAAACAAACAGCATTACAATATTTTTTTGACATATCTCAAAAAAAATCAACTACATTTCAGTACCTTATTTGTCACAGAAAGTGTAAAGTTGGAAGAATTTGCCAAGAAGGAGCTTTCCTGAGATACATCTGAAATTTCCGATACTTCTGGAAGTAACATGTTCTCGTTTAACTGAAAATCATATTAAACACATTTATTATACTATCAAACTTAACTAAAACATTTATAGCAAGATAATAAATTTAACTAACACCAAAAATTATACAAAAATAATGGACACTGTTGTTAAGATACGTTGGCACTTTTTTCATTTCTTCCAAAAGTAATTCATCCTCATTTTTATTAACAATTAGCAACCACTGTTGTAATTTCGTCCATAAACCTGAAAAAAATATAAATTTAATTGTAATAATGTGGAATGAACTTGAACTGTCATCTGGTAGGATGAAATCCACACATTGTGGTTCTGTAACGTCCGAAACATGCAGTCTTTGTTACTCTAGTTAATTCAGAAAACAGTAACATTTACACACAATTCCGGATATATTACACTTAACTTCACGTTTTTCAGGTTCAGAAAGATATTGGAGAATTTTTTACCCACTATCACAGTTACACATACTGCAAATATTGTATTACCTGGAACTTTTTGACTTAGTTTCTTTTTCATTTCTGTAATATTACCCTCAGATGCTAATTTTGCTGAATAAATCTTCTTCACAAATTCTACAAAATAACATTTTCTACTTTCAGACCAAATTGGACAATATTCAAAATTACTTGATACATTAAGCTCTGATATGGATTGCTTGGCGATTGAAATCCATTTACTTAAAGCAATGCCGTTATATATGAAGCTGAAAAAAAAACATAATTTTTATCAGATAGTGCAATCAGGTATGCTTCAATATTCATAGCATTGTTGATATATAATGCCATTTGAAATTCTGGTATGTGTCGGATTATTGAAGTAAAACATATAACCAGTTTAAACTTACCTGTCCTCAGAAGCATTATCTGTGATAGCTCTTTCTAAATTCCACAGAATTGGAACAAGATGCTGTTGTGAAAATACCTGAAAATTTATTGAACAAATATATTAAACATACATAATATAAGCAACTCATTACCACTTAACATCAAAAGGTTGTTCACTTCACAAGACAAAAATTATTATTAGGAATGTTCAAGTAATTTAAAATTTTAAGTACAACAGCTCTTTTTTATTTGAAATGAGCTTTGAAAAATTAAGACCACCCACCAGAGGATAAGTAAGGTCTATGTATAACAATATATTACTAATAAGGATTATATATGGTAGAACTACATTCAATTGTGCTTGTGACTTCAATCACCCTGGTAATATATATATTTAAACAATTATCCACATTTAGAGAATATAATGATAAAAATTTACCTTCCCTAACCGAAATAACATCACAGCATTTTTATATGTAGTTAAGTCAAGCCTCATAAATCTTTCTAACACCAATTGAAATATACAGGTGTAAGTTGGAAAATTCTCTGCTATGAACTGAGTAAAACTTGCATCAATACCATTTGCCTCTGATTCTTCTTGAATAAGTTGTGCTCTGAAAAATATTTCATAGTTCTTTTTACTTAAAGTTCGATGCAAAAAAATTAACATTATATATATGTAAAAGTATAAATAGTACCTGTCTGTGCTTATTATATTGTTAGCATATCTCCATGGTTGGATTAAACTCAACCATAGCTCCATGACTAGCCTAAATGATGAATCTAATGGCCATGTGGTAACTAAATGCTTAACATAATGGTACGCTCTTGTACACACTAGCTGACGAGCATATTTCCGAAGCGCTGAAGATCTAGCTACAGGATCTGCAAGGTACTTCGCTGAATATGAATAAATGTGCTTAACTAGAACACGTACTGTTCTCACTCTCTCTGGACTAGAACACATGACTGGATAGTTATGGTAATTCTGAAAACATTTTGAATCAAGTTCAGATATAAATGGTCAAACAATTAACAATAGTGTTTTGCAATATTTTAACACAACAAAAGTAAAAAAACATAGTAATAGTGGATAAATGTAAACAGATATGTTGAAAATTCATCATAAATGCTTTTATATTTATTATTATAATATTTAAATTACATACAACAATATTTCCTGTACACAATTGTTCAATGCTCATCCATATGTCAACAAACACTTGTAGAACAGTTTCTGATCGCCAAACCTCATTTCTTGACTGTGTCTGTGTTGACGAATGCTGATTATTAATACCTGATAAATCAGGTATTAATAGTAATGAAGGTTGGCAGAGTGGTCTGTAAATAAAAAATATGATTATATATAATTTTTGTTCTCATATTCACTTTCTATATAAAAAAAATTTTGCCTGCCGCACAAATTGTAAATTGTATTATAGTTTACATAATATACCAGGATAATACACATTCTTCAATACATTTTAGTAAACCGATACTCCTTAATTTTAATTCACAAACTTTTCTCGTTCTTCAAAACTTCATTTTGATATATAAACACTAACCTGTTCGCGGTCTGTAGTGGAGCTACCATTGGTACTTTTCCTGTATATTGAGGTATATGTGGCAGTACAGATACGTTTGGATCCGAAGGTAGAAAATGTGTTAAGTAGTCACATGCCAGAGCAAAATAAACACTGTTCCAATTTTCCCATGAGCTTTTATAGTAATCATTACTTATCAAATGCAATGAAAAATTAAAAATAAAGTAGTCAAAAGGATCTGATTAAATTCGTTAAGGAAATGATGAAATTTCTGTATTTTCTGTGAACTATGAAAATATTTGTATAAAACAAAATAAATTAAATTGTTGACAAAATTTCAACAGTAACAAAATTACTATTGTCTAATAATTATATCATTATTTTAATAACCATAAAAAAACGTAATAAAGGATACTGAGTGATAAGCCAACAATATTTAATTTTAGTGACTGAGAATCCACAGTTAGTAAATCAGCATAAAATTGTGGGCAACGTCCTCTTTCCAATACCATCTGCAAATCTAACTGGAAAAAAGGTAAAATACGACAATAGCTACAAATATTTTAAGCTTAGAGCACAATAACAAAACTTATAACTAAAAAGTACTTACTGGTAAAATGTTAAGTGGAAGATTATATTTCAATTGAGGATCAGACAATAACTTATAACAAAGTTGGAACATTGGTCCCTGTGGTCCTAAAAATGCTATCAAACTTTCATATAAGTTCCTGTTTTCATCAAATGTTACTGTATTCAGACCCCAGCCATTATTAGAAGGTGAAGCGAAGATGTTGTTCACAAGTTGGGGAAATAATGCTTGTAAATCTTTGTTTGGGCTGGCAAGATCTATAATCCTAGATAATTCCAATATTCTTTCTTGCAATGGTATATTTAAACACGTATAAAATTGGCTCTGAAAAATAATAATCACGGTTAAGTCATTATAAAAGGGTAAAAAAAAGGAGATAAACTTTAACTTACCATAAGATCGTAACTCATTTTGATATTGTATAATGGAATAAATTTAAATATTTTTACGTTATAAAATTTTGTACTTCTCACATTGATACAAAAACTAAAGTTTGGAATAGACTATATAAAACTCATTCAGTATAAAAGTTTGAGGTTTATTCGTTTTAAGTAAAGTTATTACAGAAAATATTGTTTCAATACTAATTTTGGTTATTCACACAAAATACTGTTCACCGGGGACAACGATTCACATTTTAGACACATTTAGTTCAAAACGGCGAATTTGACGCACGGACCACTTTTGTGTATACTTAAAAATTTAGCTGTCGTGCGGCAGTGGTCGTAGAGTTCATGCACTATTTTTTCATTATGAATTTATTTCTTGTTTGAGCATGTATATTTACTAACTTAACAAATCATTAAATGGCCGTTTACAAAATTTTACGAATTTTATATATTATCCTTTTATTTTAATTTGTTTTAATTTAATATTTTCATATACAGACGTAAACTTCATAAGAGGTACAAGAACCTTTGCCTTTTGTATTTTTTCTATCTAATAGTGTGTCAAAAGAAGTGAGGTTATAAAATTTGAAAATTAAAGAACTTTAGTTTTATTATGATTACAATACACTAAGTTATTTTGTTTTTGTTCATTTATTACATTGTATTTTGCACATTCATGAATATTTTTAATAGTGTTGTGTTTATAGTTATTTACAGAAAGTTGTATACTTTAAGACACTGTTATCTTATATCATGGCAGTTGATTGGTTTGATAATATCGGGAGGCCACAGTTCATTGTAGCTCCTATGGTTGATGCGAGTGAATTGGCTTGGAGACTATTATGTAGGAAACATGGGGCAAAATTGTGTTACACACCAATGTTGCATAGTAGTATTTTTATCAAAGATTCCAAGTACAGGAAAGAGTATTTCACCACTTCCGCTGATGATCGACCATTAATTGTGCAGGTACAAATTAACTTAAGAGATATGGAGTGATCTGAATTTGAGTGTATTTAATAATTTTATTTTTAAAACAGTTTTGTGGTAATGATCCAGACATAATGGTTGCAGCAGCAAAACTGGTTGAAAAAGAATGTGATGCTATTGATGTCAATCTTGGATGCCCACAGTCCATAGCAAAACGGGGTCGATATGGTGCTTTTTTACAAGATGACTGGCCATTATTGCAGAGAATTGGTAATAAAATGCTACATAAACATTTATGTAATTAAAAACTTTGTTGTCTGATAATAAATACTTTTTAGTCTCTTCAATGTCTAAAGCTGTCGCAGTACCCATAACATGTAAAGTAAGAATTTTTGATAGTGTTGAGAAATCTATTGAATATGCATTACTTTTACAAAATGCTGGATGTAAATTATTGACTGTTCATGGAAGAACCAGGGAACAAAAAGGGCCTCTTACTGGTGTTGCTAGTTGGAAACATATAAAAGCAGTCAGGTGCGTTTTGTATAATTTAAAACATTGGTGTTTAATGACTTATATTTATAAGACTTTCCACAATGTATATATATAATATAGATGCATTATGAAATAAATTCTTATATCTAGCAGTAGACATTATTTGGTGGTTATGATGACAGTTTTGTTTTTTATATGTGAAGACCTGATCTACTTCAATGACTTCTGCCAAATGATACTGTTAGTGTTAATTTTAAAAAAAAAACTATTAATCTATCCTCAAAAGCGACATCTTACCTTACTTAAAAGGTATTACAATAAAACATCATTACTTTACAAATAATTATGATATGCTTTAAAAAAAAAAGAAGATAGGTAAAAATTAATAATACAAATTTAATATTTTTTTCAGAAATGCAGTTTCAATACCAATGTTTGCTAATGGCAATATACAGTGCTTAGAAGATGTTTATAGATGTATAAATTATACTGGAGTAGATGGAGTAATGAGTGCAGAAGGAATACTTACAAACCCTGCATTATTTGAAGGAAAAAATCCAGTCACATGGGAAATTGCTATGGAATATTTGGAATTAGTAGAAAAATATCTTTGTCCTGCATCTTTCATTAGAGGCCATTTGTTTAAAATATTTCATAAAGTGTAAGTACTCTAAAGTTTTTACAAATAAGAACTTAACTTTTTTGCTTCAGCTACTCAGTGCCAAAGTTTTAAATTTAAAATACTTTTTTTTTATTATGTTACTATTTATTAGGTAAGAATGTACCTGTATCATGTAGTCATATATATAAGAATGCCGAAGGGTGATCTAGGAACATATTGATTTCCTCATGATATTTTTCATTTACTGGAATTTGGAGCTCAGTAGGGATTAAACCCATACCTCCACTAAACATAAGACATGTACCATTTTACTAACTTCTTTATATATAGTTTGTCCTTTATTGTTATAATCCCACATTACTTGAAAAAAAAATGTACTGTAGTGTGATATGATTTTGATACATTATCAATTTAGCAAAGAGTAGAATATTATAATTATTTATTTTTTATTATATCTTATCCATCTCATTTTCAGCATGTATTTTTGTGCTATTGCAGGTATTTATCGAAAGCTTAATCCATGAAAATAAATGTTTTAGATTTACTTTTAAAAGTAACTGTGAAGAAAGACAGCTTCTGGCAACTGCCCAAAATTTGGATGACTTTAAACAAGTGTGCATAAAAATAAGAGATAAATATTTGCCATTCCATGAAGGTAGAATAGATTTACAGGATGTTGAGGGTGAAACTCAACATGGATATGATTTAATATTACCTCCATGGATATGTCAACCTTATGTCAGGATTTCACCAGAAGAGCACACACAAAAAATTGAGTTTTTAAGTAAACAACAGGTAATTATAAAAATCAGTTATTTAAAGAGTATGGTACATATGTATAATATCATGTATCTTTCACCTATAAACTTCTGATATGAAATGTAACAACTGATTATTTGTAACTTTTATTACATATTCATTATATCATTTTAGGATGATAATGTGAAAAGAGTTCATGAGGATCTTGATGGAAACCCCATTTCAAGGAAAAAAATGAAGAAATTACGTCGGTATATGAGAAGGCCAGTGAAGGCAGAGGCACAGATAAATAGAATAAGACAAATATGTGGAAACAATATTTGTCCTAATCCTTTAGTGAGTATTGTTAATGCTTTTAATTACTATAAAAAATTAAAATTTTATGTCCTTTAAGATTTCATATGTAATGTTTATTTTTATATTAAAAATTTCGCCAGATTCTTAATTTGCCCCCATAAAGTCATGCTTTAAAATATAAATATTATACAAAATGAGCAAAAACTTCGCATATATGTGTTAAAAATAGGCAATTTAAAAACAACAAAGACCTAGTAACTGTAAAAATATTTATATACAAATGAGTTTTGTGTGTTTCAGGGTGCAAAATGTTCTTATCAGCTTTGTAAAAAATGTTGCAGAAATAAATGCTTTGAGGAAAATTGTTCTTGTGAAGGACATGTCATTCGCATATGGAAAAGTAAAAAGACGATATAAATTTAAAATTTAATGATATTTTTATTACATAAAAAATTACAAATTATTTGGTGTTCTTATTCTCCTAATATATAAATCAATTTATTTATGTATATGTATAATGTATACATAAAAACTTTTTAAATTAATTAACAGAAACAAGTTTATTTTCGTAAACAACTTTCTAATCTTATAAAAACAAGGCACTTAACTTTTAAGCATCATAACATTGAAATAGTTGTGCTGAATTAAAAAGTTAGTCATTGTTAAAGCTGTTACCGTTTAGTTATTCATTGAAACTTAAATAGGAACAGAACATTCTTAAAGCGCAATCACCTTTAAATTCCGGCACAGTTATGAACATTAAAGCAGGAGCTTTTAATCACGGGGACATGTGCTCTTACCTTGTCGATACTCCTCACATAGGGCATTTGACCTAATCCTTCGTAATGCGGATAGCGAGTTTCTGTCCAATAAAGTCGTGGGAGTCTAAAGGGAGAGTCAAGAGGTTTCTGGACTAGTGCACTTTACCACCTAAATTATGTCTTTCCATCTATGTAAATGAAGAGAAGTCACTTTTGGTTTTCTTCGAGAGGGTGTACTTTATTTCTTTCATACAATAACGACTTAGCTTTTTTCATTTCTTCATTAATTAAAATATATATCAAATTCGCCACATTGTGATCGTTTCGGTTTTGCAAAATGTTTGACATTTTTTCATTCCTCGCATTTACATTTTTTGATGCTTCCTCGTTATGATTCATATTCAATTCTCTTTTTTTGCTCACTTTATATAGTCTTTTTTTAATTGTAATATCATTACATCGCAATCCGCGAGGTTCTGTGTTATTTCTACTTATTATATACTCGTAAGTTGATACTCCTAAAAATGTTATGTAAAGGTGGAAACAGAGCAAGTGTAATAAAGCACAACCTATTGCCACCGCACAGACAAAAAGTGTGATTAATAATGTTAAAAACAAAATTGAGTTTTTGCAGTATCTAACATTTTGTTCTGTGTTTATTAATTGAGTACAATTTATAAAATTTTGCGCTTCGCTACTGAACAATTCAGAATTTGTGAAGAATAGTGTGACATCAAATAAACACAAGGAAGCAGTTAGTAAAGCTGTTAGTGCCGCAGTTAAGATGCAAATTATAAAGGCAACGTAGTTCCTCTGACCAATACAATTATTTAACCATTTACAATGGTGATCAAAATAGTAAATACATTTGTTGCATATACCGCAGTGTTTTGTGTTTTTATTACTGGTATAAATGTTGCAAAGATGGCATCTTCCGTTTTCTATTACATGAGCGTGAATTGAGCGATCAAATTCTGGCACATCATACGTTTCTCGGTTTCTGATGTCTTTTTCCGCGGGATCCAATACTAATGCAGTTACGTGTGAAAATATATGGAAAATGTACAAATTAGTATAAATTATAATCGATGTTAATTTAAGTTCATAAAATTGTATTTGTATTACAATAACATTTAATGCAGCGGTAATTAAAAAAGTAACCCAGGCACTTATTTGTTGGTAATTCAGGGGTAGTTGTAAGCCGTTTATTCTTCTTTGGGGTCTTTGGGCGTCTCCAGAATAGCAAAATTTACCCATCAGACTACAATATAACTCTCAATATTTTAATTTTTGATAAATATATCTTCGTTCATACATTCGTTTTATCTTAGTACATGTTTGTTAAAGTTGCGCGCGCACGTCTACAGATACTTTAATAAAGCTGGGTACGTAAATTATATTAATTATAGATGTTATTAGTGTTTTTAGTTCATCACAAATAAATTGTCATTATTATCCTAAACATTTTATTATACACTTCATTAAATATCAATGATGAATCCTTAAGATTAAAGATAGAAAATGATTATGGATCAGAGACATATCAGCGTCGCGTTTAGTCTCTGCCTATGATTCATATTTATTTTTATCGGCTAGTGCTAGACTAACATCTCGTTTGATTATGCCATATAGGTGGTAAAGCGCACTAGTCTATAAGAAGCCTATTCACTCCTTTCTTAAATACTCCTTCATGATAACTGGACGGAAACACTGAAGCCAGCAGATTGTTCCGTACTTTTGCAGAAAAACACGGACGTTTGCTACTCGTTTAGGGTACTATCCAGGATACATGTGTGGGGTATCAATTTCTATTATTTCCCACCGATTCGAGCATTTCTCTTTTAAGGGACTATTCCGTTAACATGGGTGCTAAGTGTTGCTAGAGTAGAGAAGGATCTGTCAATATCCATTGGTTCTGTTTAAGAATCGAAATACTTGTGTATTATTAGATAGGAGTTAAGTATTCCTGCCTTTGATGGTTATGTACATATGTGCAAGGAACCGGACATAAAGTTTAGAGACTGTTCGTTAATAGGAAATCGATATTATTTCCCTACTGAAGATCACCTAATTTTTATCGTGGTGTAAACTTTGTTCAGATTCCAAATTCGTCTTTCTTGCTAATTTACTAATTTTCATTAGAGAAACTATTATTGGGGTGCATTATTTGCATGCATCATGTACCCCATGGTTTGTGTTTTACCTTGTTTTAGAACAAAATTATTTCTTGAATTTTCTGTTTTATCACCTTCAGAACTGAATACGGACCAGTATAAATTATTTTAAGCTACATGCTTTAATCATTCAAGCATTTTTCAAGAATTTCTGTTGTAAAAAGTCGAAAATTCTCAAAATTTGTTTCCCTGAATTTTGCATTTATTTTCTTCCACTTTTGATGTTACACTGCTGGTTGAGAATGTATTTGATTGATGTCGTCGTCAGTGTAGTACCAGAGTAATTATATTATCGAAGTGAGGAGATGAACGAGATGTTAAACTGATGGTAAATGATACGCTTACCAATAACAACATGGCACCAGTTGGAATGGTACATACACTATAACATTGCGCCCGCCGATACATAAGATGTTAAGTCCCTTTGCTCCTGTAATTTCACCAGTTACAGCACCCTCCAGACCGGAACAAAGTAATATTGGCGAATACTGTTTGGCGGCAAAATAGGCACTGTGATGGTACTTCCATTGGCTGTCTCCGGTACCCAAAACCTACCACCTCCAAAAAAGACCTATCAATGTCAAGGTGATTTTGCAGTGCACCTTATCTTGCACAAATTTTAATATATGGGATAGGAAAAAGGTAAAATTGGAATACACAAAAGAACAAACAAATAAAAGCAAACAAATTGTAGTGGTAAGTTTATTATTATAGAAATTTAATAATTTTTAACAAAGATAACTAAACAAAAGAATTTAATGACTACCCAAAGATAATATATAGCCTTACTCATCCAGTTAATATATTTAATTTATGAATATAATATACATGTTTTGTTCTCCCCTATAACCTCAATATAAGCCCTTACAACAAAACAATTAATTACGTTTGCGGCGACGATCTTGTTCCTCCTGAAAATAAAGACAATAAAGAATAATATAGTCATAAAAAAATGCTGGCTTTCATATGCCAATGAATTAAAATACAATAAATTATAATAAAACAATTATAAATGGTAAAAAAATTTATATTTATGTTTTTTATATATCTTGTCAATTTGGAAATGAATGAAGCTGATGAAAATTTAAAACAATTACCTTCTGGGTCAAAATAACAAGCAGTCTTCTGAATATTCCAATGAAGTCAATGAACAATTCAAGAGCATGCTGAACATAGTCCTTGTTTCCCATTCGGCGTTTCTCGATAATTAGTTGTGTGTCAAACAGTACAAAGCCACACATCAACATCAAGCCGAGGTACAGATGAGACTGAAATTATGAAAAAACATATTTCAACATTTCACTATGCTAATATAAAATAAAATTATTCATAACTAACCTAACTATTCTAGTTACTTTTTAGGTTAAAATCACAGAAAAACATTAGTATACTTACTTGATACAGGAAATGTGATTGCATGAAAATATTAGCCAGGGACATCAGAGACATTGAAGTTAACAGCGTCATCAAGGTGCCTCCGAGAAATAGCCAGCTGCCACGTTCAGCAAGCATTGATGCAATAGAGAAACATACAAATACTAATGTGGTACCCAATAATGCAGTTACAATTACTGATGGATCCACTTCAACCACATACTCTAATAATGGGCCCAAACCAATTCCTAAAATTTAGATTGATAATTATACTTCGACATATTTTAATATTAAATCATAAGTTATTATGATAGGTTTTTAACTGTTTATGCTTACCAGATGTTAAGCCAAAACCCAATAAATAGCCAAGACGTAACTTTGTATTTTTTCCATTATCAGGAGTAGCAATCAACATTAACATAAGGGCAGCTCCTATAATAGTTGAAAGAAAACCAGCTTGAAAGTGGAATTCCATATCAAAAAAAACTCCTGCTGATGTGGACAGTCCGGTCATAATCAGTGTTCCATAGACATTTTTCAAATGTTGGCGAACTGGTGGTTCCCTGAAAAAAAAAATTATCAACCACATCAAATTAATAACATGTTCATTGCTATGTAAACTTATATTTTGGTTTAATTTTAACATTGTTAATTCTTTCGTATATAATTAAACTAATAGAAATATTGCATCATTAGGCTGTCATCATTAATAGCCTTCATTGAAATAATCCTATGTCTAGCGTTTAATGAGTAAAATTAAACACGGTTTTTCATTATTATATACTGTGATTTAATTGTCAATCATTAAAATATATTTCGAATGAATTTAAATTTACTAAAAGTACTTAAAAGAACTAAATAATGTATTTCTATTCTAACAACAATTACATGTAAGCTGGGATAGCTCAATTTGTGAGCAGCAGGATATCCTCTGCGAGCTTCCTGTGAAGGGAAACATAGAAAGGAAACCAGCATATTTCCATATAATCAAGAACAGTCAAAGGTCATAGGTTATTCCCAAAGAAAGCCAGTTACTTCAATCTTCAGCTATAAGAATGCTGTTGCTTTATCATATAGGCGACTGTGAACCGAGGGCGCAACTTAGGAAGGTGATCACACCCCCAATCAGATGCCAGTGTTGTATTGGCATCAATAAGGTCGGGAGGTAAAACTCTTTGCCACTTTCCCGAGAACGAAAAAATGATAAGTAGTTGCAATATTACGACACAAATAATTTATTTGCAATTAACATTTTTACTATTTCAACATATTACAATAAACATTTGAATCGAAATATTTGTTTAAAAACAAAGAAATTCGTTACCTATAAATTAATTTTTGAGTAAATAAATAAGGAAACTAATACCGACTTCTAGAACAACATAGAAAATGTCGGCCATTACAATGCACTCACAATATATTGAAATTTATTAGAAATTACTATGTAAATATACTCACAGTCGATTCTGAAAACTGTTGATAAATGATTGAATAGTAGGAGCCATTATAACTTGTTATTTCTTCGATGCTAGGAAAATTGGTAAGAGGTGTATTTCAGAAATGACCTAAAAATTTTAATGTACGTGTCCAGTATCCAATGTAACGTTTTAAACTGACGCAATTCCAAATTCACGTTCAAAAATAAGCACGTTTATATCCACAGCGAAATATTAAAAAATAAGCACTATCGTATCCACAGCGAAATATACTACGAATCATGAATTGTTAAAAGTTAACAATGACGATGTATAGTTCTGGGCCAGCTAATATCGATTTTCTATTAAAATCGAGTTGAGGGAAAAATTACGTGTGTTTTATTTCTAATTAATCTTAAATATTTATTACTATTTACAATATCAATTAAACAATATTTAAAAAAATTAAATAAAAACGCTATAAAAATGTTATGTACATGTTGTGTTATATTTTGATTTCGCACTTATTTAAAGTTCCAATAAATATTGTTAACAGTTTATATCATTCTTTTTTTAAAATTTCTTAATGACCTTTAATATGTTTGGTATGTGATAAGTTGAAACTGTAATTAAATTTAATTTTTACTGAATATCGATTTAATGTCTGTTTAACTGATATCGATGTATATTGCATACGTCATTACAAAGCGCCAATAAAATTGATACACGAGTATAATTTTTTTTTGAATACAATTTTTTCTCGCCGGAAAACTTTTTACTCAAAAGTAAATATTTATGAAAACTTTTATTATGTAGTTTATTATTTGAAAATTTTATTTTAACTGGTTGTGAATGTAAAATTTTGTCCTCTTTTTTGACAAAAGAAATGTCCTTTGTCACACATTTTATCGTTGCGATCCTCTTTAACTTATCGTTGTGTTAACAACTGTTCGCCATTATTTCTACAATTACTATTGTGTTCAGTAACATAATTCTAATTAAAGATAGTCTTCATTTTCTCTCAACCATAAGTATTATTTAATTTTACAATTCTCCTGTCAAAAATAATGGTAACACTGTAAAATAACCTCGTAAAGTCTTTTAATCATGTGTTGGTAAATTAAGTAAAGATATTTATATTTTTAAAACAAAATGGGTAAAAAGACCAAGGTAGGAAAACAAAGAAAAGATAAATATTATCAACTTGCAAAAGAGACAGGTAATATACTTTTGTGTTCTTTTGTTTGTATCAATTGTATTAATTTTGCACGATAAATATTTTTGATTTGATGTAATTTCAGGTTATAGATCACGAGCTGCTTTCAAATTAATACAGCTTAATAGAAAATTTGGTTTTTTACAAAAATCACGAGTATGTATAGATCTTTGTGCTGCGCCAGGAGGTTGGATGCAGGTAGCTCATCAAAACATGCCGGTTTCCAGCATTGTGATTGGGGTAGATTTATTTCCTATTAAACCAGTTCCTGGTTGCATTGGTTTAACAGAAGATATTACTACCGAAAAATGTAAAACAGCAATTAAGAAAGAGATAAAAACATGGAAAGCAGATGTTGTGCTACATGATGGCGCTCCTAATGTTGGTCTCAATTGGATCCATGATGCATATCAACAAGCTTGTTTGACTCTTAGTGCTTTGAAGTTGGCCAGCAATTTTCTGAGAGAAGGAGGATGGTTTATTACAAAAGTGTTCCGATCCAAAGATTACCATGCGCTACTCTGGGTGTTTAAACAATTTTTTAAGAAAGTTCATGCTACAAAACCGCAGGCATCACGTAATGAATCATCAGAAATCTTCGTTGTATGTCAAGGATACATAGCTCCTGACAGTATAGATCCTAAATTCCTTGATCCTAAGAGTGTTTTTGAAGATTTAGAGATTGTTAAAAAGCAGCATGTAAATATAATGCATCCTGAGAAACAGAAAAAAGCAAAGGCTGAGGGTTACAAAGAAAATGATTATACAACTCATGTTAAAGTACCCCTGTCTGAATTTCTTAGCCATGATGATGCAATAGAACTTTTACAAAATTGTTCTGAAGTAAGTTCCTAACCATATTTAATATATATTTACGTCTATAATGGATTTCAATCAATAATTGTTATTTATTATTTTAGATAGTGCTAGATGTTAAAGAAATTGAAAATCATCCGAAGACAACAAATGAGATCAAAGAGTGTTGTAAGGACATTAAAGTACTTGGTAGAAAGGATTTAAAAGCTTTATTAAGTTGGATAAAACAAATAAAAGAGTGGAAAGCTGCAGAGGTTCCAGATAAGGTACAAAATTTTGGTACATAATATCTTAATCCTTGTTGAAATTAATATTAAAATGCTACAATATAATTTCCTGACTCATAATGGTTCAGTCACTAAGTTTGATCCCCACTGAGGTCGAGCTTCCTGTTGAGGAAAAAAATTGTAAGGATACCAACATGTCTCCAGACTAAACAGCTTTTGATATGCCTATCTGATACAGGTATTTTCTAACCTAATAGGATAGTCAGTTTTTGTTAGTTAGTGAAATGTGTAAATCTGTGTACACTTCATTAATTTTTGCAATATTTCTCATCAATTTATATTTCAATTTTGGCTCAAAAATTAAATAGCGCTGTTACAATGGCGATTAAAGTTTAATATAAACATTTTCCTGACTCTTAGCTTTACTAAATAAAAAAAGACCTGTGCTCATCCATGACAAATATTTTATATATAAGTGCACTAACAAAAATGTGCCATAATTGAATTTTTAAATTTCAATGTTAATAGAAGATATATATGCAGCAGCAATAGTAAATAATTTTTTTTTAAATGAACATCACTAACATATAGTAAAATTTTTCTTTTTTGTAGGATACAAGTGTAGATGAAAACAAAGAAGATAATAAACAAGAACCGGTAGAAGATGAAGATGTTGATGCTGAAATTGCCGAATTGCAAGTTTGTAATGATTTTGATTATTTCCGTTTAACATTTTCTTTCCTTAGAACTTTTATTAAGACTATATATGATGTAACTTTTATTACAAGTGAAACATACATTCATACAAATTTTTTTTTATAACAAATATACTTCAAACCAAGATTTTTTTTATGTCTATCATAAGTCATAATATGTAAATAACAGTAAATAGAAAATGCATGTTGCAATTTAAATAATAAATACTTCAAAGTAGTGATTTAACATAAAAATTTTGGTGACAGGATGAAGAGAGACGCCAACTAAAGCGAAAGAGAAAACAATTGAATAAACAAAGACAGAAGTTGGCAGAAAAAATGAATCTAAAAATGGTTTTGAAGGGTGATGGAGGACCCATATTGGAAAGCAATGATATGTTTAAACTTGCCGATATTAAAAATGCAAAGGTAAGGCGTTTGTTGTAAAATTGTAACTTAAATAAGTATTAATATCATACATAGATCAATAACTTATATAATATATAACATAATATTAAAGAAAAGTTGAGTTAAAGAAAAAAAAATATGAAAATCATGTACATAACTTAAATTACAGCAACTAGAAAATCTGATTGACCAACAACCTGATGTTGTAGCAGATGGATCCGATGAATCAGATGATGAACTGAAAACTAAACCAAAATATATGAAATATGATGTTGAAGCTTCCAAATTAGATTCTTCAGGAACATTTTATAAAGATTCTGATAGTGAATTAGAAATGGAAACAGATTCTGAAGATGAAAAGGAAAAAGATTCACTAGGTAAGTATGAATAATAATTTTTTTATTAAAAGAAATTTTTATGTATAAAAATTGATTTAGTAATGTTTCTTTAATTATGTACATTAAATATAGATAAATTTTTCAGCTTTCTCAGACTCGGAAAATGAAGAAAAGAAACTACGTAAGATCACTAAACTTAATACTATAAGAAATAGTAAAGTTGTCACCGCTCCTCCACCGATACCGAAAAATAATCCACTTTTGACTGATCTGGATGACACTGATCCAATATCTAAACGAAGTATGAAGGCTGAATTATGGTTTCAAAAGGATAGCTTCAAAGACATTGATGAAGATGACGATGAAGAGGTTGACTTGGACAAGATAGCCAAAACATTAAGAGACAAAGGTGCGTTTCGTCCTGTACACTGTAATAAAACATTATTAAGATTTTTAGTTTGACAATTTTCAACATACATCATATGTACATAAAAACGAGTATTGGCTCTTATAATTTACAGGTAAAAAGTTGCCAGAAGATATATCATCTCCATCTTTAAAAAAAACGGACACTAGTAAAGATAAATCAGATGAATCTGATAGTGAGACCTCAGACAGTGATTATGATGTTGAGGATAATATAACACCTACAACAGAAGCGACTGTAAATAAAAATACAAAGAAAGATGGATTTGAAGTAGTTTCACAAGATCCAGGCAAGTGTTATAATTTATCACATCAATGACTAACAATAAAATAAGTATGTTAAGACATAAGATGTTAGTAGTTTCACTACTAAATTAATAATTGATTTAGCTTTAAAACTCTTGACGGCAATTTTGTATATAATCTATGTATTTCTTTACAGAATTGAAGAAATTAAAAAAGACATTAAAAATGGACGCTGAGACTTTGGCGTTAGGGACAATGATTGCAACATCCAGAAAATTCAAAAGGGATTTAATCGCCGACGCGTGGAACAGATATGCATTTAATGACAAAAATTTGCCCGACTGGTTCGTGGAGGATGAAAAGAAACACATGCGTAAAGAAGTTGTTGTGCCAGAGGTCAGATTTGAACCTTTCATTTTTGTTGTTATATAAAATGGCGTACATTTACCTACAATTGTGCTTTATGTTTATTGTCTCCTTCATATCTCCAAAGGACGGAAGGATTTACTTATGACAGCAGTCTTTAAACTTATTGACTTTTATTTCTGGACACACGGATCACTAATAGGGTTTTTTAATGCCTAAATATGTTTGTGTAAAAAAATTGTATAAACAGTAAAATGTGTTGGGTTAATAAAATAAAGCAATTAATTGTAATCGTCATAGAAGCTCTTGTGTAAGAGATTTTTTTGAGATTAGGTTTCAAAGCATCATGAAACATACATACATAACACTGTTTCCTTCTTTTCCTGCGTAATAGTAATATCTGCATGAATTATTACTTTGCAGAACTTTGCGTTATAGCATTATAAGAAGAAATATCTAAGAAAAATTATTTTGTGTTATTTCAAATAACTGAAAGGATAAAATAATTAACTTTAGATTTTTTTTTCTAGAAATATGTTGAAGAATATAAGAATCGGATGCAAGATATAAACGTGAGACCAATAAAGAAAGTAATCGAGGCCAAGGCCAGGAAAAAGAAACGCATGATAAAGAAGATGGAGCGCGCAAAGAAAAAGGTGGAAGCAGTCATGGAGAATGCAGACATGTCCGAGAGAGAAAAGGCCCAACAAATAAAGCAACTGTATAAAAAGGCGAAAACCGACGGTAAAAAGAAGGTCACTTACGTCGTCGCTAAGAAACATACCACCGCTAAACGAATGAAACGACCAGCTGGAGTAAAGGGCCATTACAAGGTCGTTGATCCACGCATGAAGAAGGACCTGCGGGCGCAAAAAGCAAAGGAAAAAACTAAAGGACGCGGCAAAAAGAGCACATCTAATAAAAGGGTACCGATGAAAAAGAAGGGTACTAGGAAAGCTAAATAAGCTATAGCTGTTGCATATTTTTATATATTATAACAAATAACAAAGCAATGTTTTTTACTAATTATAATTCCTTTAGTACTTGTATTATATTTGGATTATACTAAGCTAATACATTTTACGACCACAGACTACATAAACATTTTACAACAGGTGGGAAGTATAACATCTGCAAATCCAACAGATTTAAATAAAAAGAAATCACGGTCGTAAATTATGTTGGAGCCTTGAATTTAATGTATACGGAAGTCACTCAATGACTATCAATAGCAGGGTTACAAGACTTGATATTCATGGTTCAAGATGACGGTAACAATATGGTGCAGTATATCATTTCTTAGGTCGTAGATCTATTACCTGAGACTGTCTTAGTAGGCACAACCGCTCCTATTTCTGCTGTGAAACGGTAATGTAAAAACATTACTGTGTTCTGGTTTGAAGGGCGTTGCAGCTAGTGAAAATATAAAGCAAGCGAGACTTAACATTTGTTTTGTGGCTACAAGGACATGTTGTGCTGTTGCTGCTATTGTTATGGATAAACATATATATTATTTATCACCAGATGAACGTCTTACTTTATATTTAAATATAATTTGAAAAAATTTAAAAAATTACTTTATTATATTATATATTCGATATATATAAAAAAAATTTAAAATAAGTAAAAATATAAAAACATAAAATAAGATAGGTATAGAATTGGTGGTAGTTTTCTTACCAAAGACCATCTAGAGAGGTATCACTGGAAAGTCTTTTTTAGTCGCCAAAAAGTAGCGTACAAACATTATTGTGTTCTAGCCTGAAAGGTGCTATAGCTAGTGAAATTACTGGGGTAACGGGGCTAGATGAAGAGAAGATACTGCTAACGGTGAGCTTTTTTTTATTAACCACCAGATTTACGTCTCGTCTAGTTAATAAAACCAATTTGTTGGATATTGTTTATTAAATAAAGTATATATGTAAACGTAATCTTCATGTTTGATACAAAACTGATGTACAGCGTCAGTTTGTGTTGGTTTTAATGTATCGTAACGTTATGAAACCCGTGTGGGTGTAGACTAACATTGTGCAAAAGCTATATTTTTATAAC
>DWIB01000018.1:0-26977 GCA_018248155.1 Cressida cressida
AAAGGCAAGAACGCATCGCAAACACAAAAGAAGTTATTTACTGTATATGTAACGTGTAAATGAAGCCTTGAAAGAAAGGCATTATCAAAAATGATTTGCCTAATTTCATTGTGATAATTTTTCACTGAAGATTACTCAACACCATCTTTAATCCAGACGAAGTCGATAAAACCCATATTACTAACACAAGGCCTTTATCGACTCAGAGTGGCACAGCACAACAAGTAATAATGCTAGATAGCTAGAAGCTTGATGCAAGCAACGAAACTGCGAACGATCTGGCGGGGTTATAAAGGAATTTTTTTAGCGAAGATCAGAAATTTTACTAACCAACATCTGCACTAAACCGATAATCAAATGATATTACACCATCGACAATATAGATAGTCACAAAAGACAAAACAATAAAGTGTTAATAAAAATTATACACAATCACGTTAATAAAAACATAGCTCCACATACATGAAGTCACTGAAATCTTGACTAATCACCAGAGTACCACAACGACAAGTGGGTTTATATTTACCTTGTTAATTCCATTTAGAAATTTGTCATCGTGAGCTAGAGTAGAGAACACACAGATCCATGCCGCTGGATGTCCCAGTTTAAGCCCCGTTTTTACAGTGAGCTGAATGACGAGTTTTTGGTATTGAGTTTTGTCTTGAAAAAGAACTAGTGGAACCGATGTAGTCATGTCCCTAATACTGCCGATTATTTCAGAACCCTATCGATTATAGTTGACAACATAAGAACGAGAGAGATTGGCTTAAAGGCTACGGAATTAAGATTATTAGATAGTTTTTAAGGCTCAGTGTATAACAACGAAGCGGAATGTCAAGCGAACTTTGCCGGTCTTAGTATGTTTGGAAAAGTTGATGAACGTTTCAGTTCAAACAGCGATAATCGAGAAATACACAGAGAATAGCGTCTGTGAAACACATTTATGATATAATATGACATTTTAATACACGATCCTATCGTTATTATTATAATTTCCCATTTTTTTTCTAAAAGAACTGACCTGATTGTTTGTTGGAGATACGGACTCCCTGAAATACTCCGGTGTTGATTGACGGCTGTGAAGATAAAGAGATGACCTATATGGAGTACTATGCCGCCGGTGAATATCACTATTGTTCTTAATAGAACTTCCAAGGGATGAATGCCTTCCTTCTCCCTCTAAAGTCAAGCTGCCGAACAATAAATCCAATTTTCGCATTGCTATTGCTTTTTTAACAGAACTCATCTTCGTCACCACACCGGTAAGCACAAAGTACGAACGAAGTACTCACTAAATTCATAAAAATCACTTTTATGTATGAAAAATTTTTTGAGAATAAAAGCGCGAATTTAAGTGATATGTATATACTCAAAGTATGCTATTGCACGACTAATCGATACCGAAAGCATTGTGCGCAGATACGTTGTGCGGGTGACTCAGAATCAGGCGCGGTATGTATCAACGCAAGATCAAGTCAAGGTCGACGTCACGGGACCTAAGAACATAAAACTCATATAAAATAACCAAAGAAAAGTTACTCATTATCACAGATTACTGCTACAGTAAAATATAAAACATGGTTGAAAATATTTTCTTGTAAAAATCTAAAACGCAGAAAATATTCTGATTTGTCTATTATCTGAATACAAAAATAATTAAAGTAATTAACTGCTATTTATCTTATTTGCACGATCAAACTAACAAAGTCACTGTTTCTTCGTAACTCAAGATTAGTTAATCTGATTAAAATGCGGTTTGCCAGAATTTATAAATTGCGTGAGTGGATTATTTACCTATTATATTATAAACTAACTCGTCGTTTGCCTTGAAAATATAAATACTTGAATTTACAATTAAGTTTTCAACCAATGCACCACGTGCTCCCATAAGCAGTGGCAGGACCCGTGTCCTGTACATCTTTGTTGTGGTGCTAGATTAATGAATGTAATTTAAATTATCTGTAGTAGTTATACTGGAGAGCATATAAAGCATTCTACATTTTATCGCATGCTTATACACTTGACATTGGCTCATGCACAAACCGTGCTCTTGCCATAATTGGGAAGAAGTTTTTAACCAAGTGAATATATTTACGAAGTGCATTATGTACTAAAGGTTGCTTAATGTACGAGTATTTTTTTATGGATTGAGTGGGTGAATAAGTACGTGAATAATGTAATGAATATCAGCGCCAGTTTAAACGACAGAAACTTAAAAATAGGCAGCCCGTTTTTACTATCGATATATTTCAGATTACACAAAACTTTCATGATTGTTTCCTACAGCGAAATGACAAAAAAGTTATTGTTCCTACTGCATGAGAATATACAAAAACCGCTTTAAGAAACTGAAAGATTGATGTCTACTATCTACCCTAAATTGTTGTTTATATAAACTAACTTGTGTACTCGATAAAAAAATTATAGAAAATGTTGTAATTTGTGTTCCAAAAAAGTATAAACGAAAATAACAACAACAATGGGTTATTACATTACCGCGAAGGGATTCCTTCAATGTTAACACCATGACAACACAACTAGTCATTCAATACTGATAAACGGTACTAAACAAAGCCGGCCTTGACGAAAGATAGAAATATAAGAGCGGGTGGACAAGAGGGAGGGAGATGGAAAAAGAGGACGAAGAGCCGACTCAACCAACCAGCAAGGGGAATGTGAAAGTTAGCTTCAACGCATAAAAACAGAAACTGAATGCAAACTGAACACATTTCTAAAGCATTACTTAATCGAATGATATTCGTAATTAGCGGTACAGATAAAAAATGTATACAATATATTTACCAAACCCCATTTGGCCATTTGATAAAAGGCTGCAACTTTCTCATTATGATAAATAGCTTAAACTACTTCCTGTTCCTAGCAGGTAAATTAAATGCAAATACATAATATAAACAACTTATATTATGTATTTATAATACAACTTTCAATGTAAAAAGAAATTAAACCCGCAAGTGTATCATAAGGCGAATGAAGATTGTTTTGTAATGGTTTATGGTAACGCGTAGTCTTCGAGTAGGCGTTAACAACTTGAAGGCCATATTGTTTCTAAAGCAATATATAAATCTATTTTAATGGCGTCACTTGATGAATCGAATATAACAGGACACGACGCACTATGGCTGGACTGAATAATTGCCGAAACATCACTGAAAATTGCTGTACATCGACGCCGATCTTTCGAAATAATACACGACTGTAATACATTTCAAGAGTCACGCGCCAATAAAAGCAAATCGCGACATCAATATTGCATCTTGAAGGCATCAGGTGCTCATAGAGACTTCCATAAGACACACTCTCACCAAAAGAAACTCAAGGACTGAACTTCGGCGTTACAGTGCTTTGCATAGTATAAAAACGCAAGATTTCAGTTTATTCAAATAGTACCCCATAATCGGTCATTGAGCCAACGGCCCTGTGGAGACACCAGCTGGGTTTAAAGGAATATATACTTTTATACAAATATAAAATTTAGAGAACAGTCTATACTATACTACACCCCTTTATGTGGCTGATAAACTTATTTAACATTTGTGTAGCAATGTAACTCTCTATTTATTTATAATATTAGTAATATGGTAGTTTAGCCCCGTCGTATGTTAATAATTAATACAAAATAGAACAAAGAATACTTCATACGCTACAACTAGAATATGCGAAATAAGGGGTACGACGGCGGTTGCGCGACAGTATATATAACAATATTATACTCTTATGACTCATTTCACTGTAATCCACTATACGCTGGCATACACTTTGTTTTGCTTAATATGTAAACATATTTCTTAATTCCCCGATCTTCATACCTCCCACGATCAATGGCTGTCGCAATAAGGCCTCAGCAATTTTAATGAAAATTTGTCTCATGCTGATACATCAGCTAATATATCGTAATTGGATGTGAAATAAAAATAAACATAGATATTTTTTTTTTATACTCAGTAAGCGACACCACCACACTGCGCCCACTGCTCCAGAACAAGATGTTAAGTCCCATTTTACCTCCGTAATTTCACTAACTATAGCACCCTTCAGACCGGAACACAGTAATGTTAGCACACCACTGATGGTGTCAGAAAAAGGTGCTGCGGTAGTATTCCCTAGACAGTCTGCGGTAAAAAAGAACTAACACCAGTTTATGTATTATATACTTCTAATAGTTATTTTTCATGTAATTTCTTACATGTGATCGTACACCACAGCTTTTACAAATTTATCTAGTTTAGTTTTTCTCTAGTCCTATTAATAAATCAAGAGTTTACTTGTTACGTGTGTTAAATAACACCTCATATGTGAAGCCTACCATTTCCTCGCTTTTCTCAGATAAGATAATATGACGAAAAGAGTCGTATTGAGGTTCGCCGCTCTTTTTACCTTCCGCAACAAAGGGCTGCCACACTGCTGATGCAGCAACATGGTACCATAACGCTTCATATGTTCAGAAACAGAACAGCACAAAATATGGCAATACTATGTGTGCGAGTGTGCGTGAAGTATGGGCAATGAACGCACAGACGCCAGCACTTACAGATACTTAGATCTTATAGGAAATGTATATTAATAACAGAACAAAAGAAATCCACCGCCTAGTAGGTAACCAAGTGGAGAAACAGCAACACGGCTATTTATATAGCTTAAAGAAGAAAAAAAGTATGATCAATAATTTTGAAATAAAAATAAAAAAATTCTTACGTTTGAGATATTCATTGATTCCACCATCTCGTTTACATCTAGTTTCCTGTAAATAAAACAAAAGTCATTCCAGATATTTATGTATGATAAACTATGATATTTTAAGTTTATATCTCTAAAACGGGTTTTGAATAAATTGTGTACAAATTGCCAACAAGCAACAAGCAACTCTGTCTGTATCTCCATGATCAAAAATTTTTGTCCTAAAATTTTAAGTGACTAAGGTACCCCATTCGTTTTCATGTTTACAAGTTGACGAGTTTTTATAAATTGATAGGATATTTCAGCACCATCTGGCTAGCAACTACTTGCAAATCAATTCATTTCAACAGGCAATAACCAGTAATAGATAGTTATAATTTTAACTGTATGTTATTTACTAAAAGTAAAACAATAAAATAATCTCAAAACTTGTTTAAGATAATTTACCTCAACTGCTGATCAGATTCTGACATGTGTTCCGACCTATTTGGCTGTAGGTGATTCACAGCCGGTGGAAAATCGTTAACATCATCATTTACACGCTCCAATCTGTGATAAATAATTAAAATTTAAAATTTCAATTTATTCAATATTAACTTACCGCACAAGACATTATAATGTTAAAAAAAAACATAGAATTAAAGGATATGGAAGAACAAAATAATATAGGTTTAGTGTACCATACAGTTACAGTTTGAATCCCTAAAAACTTTAAAATGCAAATATGAAAAAATATGATATATTAGATGTTTTCAAAGCTACTTATTCTTTAGGGATAATTTGATTAGAGCTTCACTGTACATAATTCTAATATGAAAAGAACACTTACAAGTCCTGATGGCGGTGTTGATTAGGGCGAAGATTACGTAGATAGTCATCGCACTCGCGCTGCATCTGCATTTTGTATTCCTTTAGCAAGTCGTGACGTAAGTTCGAGTCGGCAGCGACAGGTGTCGCGTTGTTGGGTGCATTACGACGCGATGTGGATGGTTCCGACGCATGCTCTGCGAGAGAGCTGTCCTCGGAGAACGCGCGAATAACTGTACTTGCCACTGTGCTCTCAGCTACAGGGGCAATTGCGTACGATTTAGAAACAGACACTGACGCAGACTCCGAGCCGTCCTGATTCTCTTTATGCTCTGGGGTGGTTGCGGTTGACATGCCGACACTGCCGGTCTCGTTGGTTTTTCTCGATGCCGTGAGCTCACAGCTCGGTTTCACTTGCTCGTCGATAGCCCCTAGTGCATCGTTCAGATTAAAATAAACACTCTCTCTGATTTTGGTATCAAACAACCTATCGACTGATTTGTTCATTAACTTGCTTCCTTTGGTACCCGTTAGATGAAAACCTGCATAGTCTATGGCCGACAAAGCCATCATAGTTGGTTGACGAGGCGCACCGTCTGGCACGTGCCGAAGCGACTTCGTCATTGCATCTGTGGCGGATCGGGGCCGTCGAAACGGCATCGCAGAGTGAGGAAATGTTCGCGGCTTTATAGGCGTAACCAGCATATGTTCAGTCCATGACGTGTGTAGAGAAGGGCGATCAAGTTTTTGAACATCTATATTTAACATTCGCTGTTCAAACGGTATGCTAAAAGTCTTCAAAGGAATGGACTGAAGCCACGAAAGCAAACTCAAATCGGAGTCATCAAAACTCGACCAGTCGAGCAGTTGCGATAAACTGACTTCGTTTGTCTGGGCTTCCTTTGATCTAGTAGCTTTGGCCTGACAATGATTCACACAAGATTCATATAATACACCTTTGATAAGTAACTGCATTAAGCGATCGTTTTTAGCACATTTTCGAAGATTACTGGATTTCTTCTCGGAGTTTAAGAAGCCTTCCACTAAAGGATAAACCTCTCGGAAGCATTGTACTCTGGCATTACTAGGATTCCACTTTTTAAATTCTCTGTGATCCGTTATGTTAGGATGGGTCAATAACAGGCAAAGATGAGAGTATTCTTCTTTTGTAGGAGCAAGCTTATCAAGAGCATTCAGCACATCTACTACATCATCAACAATATGATCAGCTTTATCGTAACTTTTGATTTCACAACGAATGTAAAGAAGTTCAATGTACTTATGTCTTAGTATCACATAGTTAAATTTGTTGTATTCAAAAGCTTCGAGTGTGCTCAATGGCTGGATAAATTCGAGGACGTCATCCCATAATCCATCTAAAATGAGTTGCCGAAGAAAAAGCACATCATCACCGTAATTACCATTGATGACACCAGTTTCGCGCTCCAGAGACAATTGTGTAATGTGTAAGTCGCGGTTGTGGAGAAACTCAAGCACCAGACGAATCACATCATCTTCTCGCAGAGTTAAAGATGTTGATGGCATTCTCGATAATATACCTACAACAAATTTTCACAGTATAATTTCATAGAACTATATTAATTATGTGCTGAATACATTATAATGATTATTCAATCAAGAGCACACTTTTGAACTATTTACTATTTTTATGTACTTCATTATAAACGATTGAAAAATTTAATCTATTTACACAAAGTATTGATAATTGTTTGCATACTATATTCAGACATTTTGCTCCACAATTGTCAACTATTAAAAAAACACTGTATCTCTTTAGTTCTCCTATTCTTGATGATTTTTTACATTTTATAAATTGCAAATTGCAAAATTTTTGTGAGACGTTTTTGCAGATTAATAATCACATATCACATAATAATATACACTGATATAATCACATGTCTTTGTTTTCTTGTCAAACTTCTCATATGTTTTGTGGTGTGGTGGTTTTGTATGTTTGAAAGTTCATCCAGCTCCTTAGATGTATCGGTACAAGCTATTTCTTAGTTGGATTAATTTTCTTCAATCTATGCATTTTAATACAAATGCAATATACACAGTAATAATAAGAATCACCACAGAAAAACAAACACACGACATTACATTACAGTTAGAAAACAACACTACAATCATCTAAAAGTAATGGTTCATAAGAAATAGTATACATTAATAAAATATTAGTACTGCCTTCTTTTACCTCTTTTACTTTGCAATCAGTCTTCTATTTCATGTAATAAATTAATGCGCACAATAATAAAAGGCGGTGGTCGACGGAGTTGATCTTAAAGAAAATTTCTGAGACTAAAAGATTCGATATTTTACGATGGAGAGCGCAACTGTCAATTAGACAGCTATCAGTTTTATATGTGTGTACCGTCCTCAGCGATCCGTCTCAGTATGGTTGCCAGATGTTATGCTGTCAGTACCTAAAATCGATATTGTCTCACATCGGCATCTGCAGTGGCATTCCCTCGAATGGCACCATACTGCGAAGCATCCCAAACTCGGAGTTCCATCATTCGATAAATAAATAGCTAGACCAGAGTCAGTCAGTCACACAGCATCGCCCTTAAAGGCCGGGGATGCTTGATGAACATCGATGTTGGAAGCAAAAACATCAAAGTTGATGTACGAAAAACATCGTTACAAAAACGATAGGTTTTTGAATATGACATCGATGTCAACATCGATGTTTTTCGAATAGCCATCAACTCTGTAAAAGAAGACTAGTTGGTCTCAACAGACATTTGACACTAACTGCCGAGACGTAATCATTTTGTAACTCGAACTACCATACATGTGTTTTAATTACGGTCATGATGATTTAGATGAGGTTGCTTCATCTGAACTGGTGACTCGGAACCATAACATCAAGCAACCTACATCATGCAGTGGCAACGTTGCTCTTGTCCAGTGGCCTAACTAGGTAACCAAAAGCTCTGGGGAAAATTAGGAAACACTGTTATGTAAACTAATTAGGTTTCATCAATTAATAATATGAAATATGCGAATACTTTGAAAATGATTAGCTACTTAAGCTCTTGGAGTGTAAAAATCCAGGCAATATACCATAACTGGACGGAAACAATATAGTTTAACAACTACTCCGCACCCACCCTTTTTATTTATTTTATTAAAATGTGCAGGAAGATACAACGAAAGCATGAATAAAAATATATGCCTTTTTTGCGTTATTATTTTTTCTCTTTTTCCTAAATAACTTTTAGTTTTATTAAAAACCACTAAAATGAATATTTATTATGTTTTGTATGATAACATTTTATTTTACAAATTTCTCATGAACAATTATTTCATTACAAATAACAGATACAAGACTGGTGTCTTCTATCTGTCTTAAAAAGCGATGTCAAATTAATAGTAAATGATTGACAGCCAGTTATGTCTCTGACCAAGTAACAAAAACTTAAAACTTATTAAGTATATACAATGGATGAAGAAGGAGGACGTATTTTGCTAGAAGATAATTATTATCAATTACTAAATGTTCCAAAGACTGTAAGTACTTGATCACGTTTTTATGTAAATAATTGTTACAACATTGTTATATAACCTTAAAATAATGTAAATATCAAATAAGTGACTGTGTTGTTTGGATATTTATCTCTTAAAATGGAAATAATATGATTAAAGACTTATAATGAAAGGGGAGCAAGAAATAACCTTGTGTGTCCCATTGTATTTTTAAGGTTATCTTTTGACATTTATCAGTAACAACATAGGATATGTTATTTAATGCTTTCTATAAACGTATGGGGGGAAGTCTCCTATCATTAATTATTTGGTAGTAAAATGTAAATTTCTTTACATTTAGGCATCTACTGAAGATATAAATCGGGCATATCGCCGTTTCTCCCGCATGTTTCACCCTGACAAGCACAGCATCGACCCAGTAAAGCAAAAATGGGCTGAACAAATTTTTAACAAAGGCAAAGTGGCTTACGAGGTGCTTTCAGATTCCCACAAAAGAGCTATATATGACAATCTAGGTATTGATTTTATAACATATTTTTAATAAATCTATTTACTTGTAGTTATTAGAGCTATTGTTATTAATTTTGTTTAATTTCTATCTTGTTTGTATTATTTATTTGCATTCTTTACATATATGAATTTATACTTATTAGTTCTCATAAGTACATTTTGAATTAATAAAATAACAATGTATAACAACACCTGAATACCCAGATATTGCTTTTTATCAGTTGGAGATATAGGACAATAGTTATTTCAATTATTTTCAGCAAATACATTTTCATTTCAATAATATTTACCTTTTATGATTTCAGGAAAAAGTGGTTTGGAAGTAGATGGATGGGAAGTTGTTTTTAGAACACGCACACCGAAAGAAATAAGGGAAGAATATGAGAGGTAATTATTTGTGTAACGCATGTAGAGTTGATGTCTGATGATGTCTGTGAGATGAATTTTAAAATATTTTTGCATAATTTGTAAGTAAATGTATTTCATGGATTCCATTACAGATTGAAGCGAGAGAGGGAGGAACGTAGACTGCAGCAAAGTGCAAATCCTCGTGGTACTATTACCATCTCTATAAATGCAACAGATATGTTTATGAACTATTATGATGAATATGAGTTCTTGTAAGTACATTTTCTACAGTTTTTTTTTTTTTTTCATTTTTGTTATATGTAATTAAATGGTCTTAAATATATTTTTTAACCTTATTTTTACTGAGGCTATAGTTCACTCGATGTGACTATGCCGGTCTCGTGGAAAATCTCAAGAAAAAGCATCATCTTAGTAACATTGCAGCTTTCCAAAAACAATATACTGCATTTGCCATGTGCGATGTTGGATTGCCCAACATTATATTTAGTTGGCCATTGTGTAGTGGAAGTCTCCCTAAAAATCTCTTACGTAAAGGAGTGTACTGGTCACAGTCCAATAAAACATACAGCAAGTCGTCCATCTTATCACTAATCACTAGTGTCAGCACGGGTTACTCTCATTAACAGGAGAAACTAGTTAATTGGAACATGATCAGTCCTTATCCTAAACGCACACATGAGAAGCTCCCTTGAGAGATTGGCACAGACAAACCAAGGAATATAATTTGGAGCACTTTGGATAGTTTTATACCAGATGCCTTTTGACTTGGAGCAGTTGTCAAAATATTCTTTCAATATATTTACGCAATGTTCCCTCGGTGTAGGCACATGTTCAGGCATAATGCAGAGACACAAACCTTCACTCCTTGCTCTACTGTATTCTTATTTGATAAGTTTGCCGCCTTATTACAAAGGACTCCTACATGGGAAGATATCCATTGTAGCTTCATTTTCTTTCTGTTGTTAATTACCTTTCCCAGGGTCTAAAATATGATGAATTGAGATTAGTAGTCTCTAGTATTTTGTTTAATATTTTGTGTCTGTTCTCTATCTGTGTCTGTTAGATTAAAAAACTCATTTTGTGTGTTACTTTGGAATACTATTACACTAATGAACTATTTGTACTAAATACATTGTCGGCGCTTAACATGTTTAGGATACATTCTTTAGAAAAAAAATTCCGGCTGATTAGATGAGTTTTTAAGGTGTGGTTTTTAACAGTGTTAATTTGACTTTACTCATGATTTGGTGAGGGAGGAAGTTGAATGACACACTGCAATGATATCTAAGAAGAAGAAGTCTGATCTGCAGACTGCAGTGGTGACCACCCTCTCCCTTTGTTTTTTCTATGGACTCAAGCAACTCTATTGTATTTGTTACAGGGAGGACTCGACAATTATACCAAACATTGAGATCTCTGGTATGACTATACAACAATCAATTGATGTACCAGTGACTCTGCGCAACACAACTACTTTGTCTGGAAATATTTCTACACAAAATGGGATTGGTAATAAATTTGTCACATATGTTACTTTTAACTAAAAGCCTATAAACTAAAGTCCAATCAGTGTTCTAGTAAACAATCATATGGCTTACCACATTGTAAACACCATAACCTGTAGATGCCTGTAGTATCAAGGGTATCACAAGTGCATTTTCGACCCTGGATCAACCTTATTGGGTAGAAACCCCTTTAGACGAATACAATTTGATAATAAAGTAAAATTTACACAAAGCATTAAATTCGCTTCTAAGGATGCTCTCATATCCTGTCTGTAGGAGTCATGAGGACAAATGTGATAAGTACTACATATGAGAGCTGTACTTTAAAATTACTTCTTACGTTTCAGTACATTTTATATTACTAAATTCAGAAGACAACACATAAACACACATGTATGTGCGTGTCTTTTCTTATATCTATGTATTTGTTTACAGGAACTGGTTCATTAAATGTATCAAATCGCTATTTAAACTCAGAGAAAAGTTGGACAGAGCTAGAATATGGTATTGGTAATGGTCCCCTGCTGGGCTTCAAAGTGTTCCGTACCATGTCACGACTCATTTTTCTCAACTGCGGAGCTGTGCTACAGTTTACTTCAAGAGGAATGATTCCAAGCTTCGTATCAAGTAATATATTTTTTTTATTTCAATTATAGTCACCATTATCAGGGATGTAAACGGTCCCATTCACCAACTCACTGAAATCAAGTTTACCTCTTCAGCTTGTACCAGTGCACTCAGTTATAAACAAATAAGACTCTTTCTCCAAATAAACCAACGACAAAGAGTAGCCCTTGTAAAATGTTCGATGACCTTTGCGGCGTCTCAATGCATGGATGAGATCAATATGAGTGTGCACTAAATTGGGTGTTTGCTGACTGATCATAATTATATTCATCATCATCCAGATGTGAAGGAATATATTGTGTTATGGTTTATATTTGTGTATTGTACAGCTATGGCGATGCAGCTAGACGAACACTCGGTTGGCTACCTTACGTACCGCGCGGCCGCTCAAGGCGGCTCCTCCGTGACTTCCATATATGTCAGGGATACCGAAAAGTACCATACGTACACCGCTGTACAGATTGGAAATCCGCACTCTTTTGTCTCTTTCAATGCAATGTGGAAGTTACCACAGAATGATGTGAAACTAAGGTTTGCTTTGAAGTGAGTAGTATTGTTAAAAAATTTCTTTTGTCTTACCTTCGCACTCTATCATACTCTTGAGATAAAAGTCCTCTAAATTCTTCTAAGGCAATCAAAGTAAAGTCCTTTGTTGTTAATCTACCCATAGATATTGTCCAGGCTTATTTACTTTTAAATAAAAACGATAGGTAATGAAAGGTTTTCTCAAAATTGCAGATCAAACTTAATTTTTAAGAAGGCATTTATCATGATTCTCTCAAGTAGATTTCATCTGGCACACAAAGTATACTGCTAAACTCTAACTAAATGATGGTGCTATTATACTTAGTTTCCTAGACAGCATTATATTAAATATAAGATCATAGTGACTCCGATGATAGTATGGTCTTATTTTAAATTTAACTTTTTGGTGATTAACTTTTAATCATGTCCAGAAAAGAAATGTACTTGTTACTAGCTGAGTGTATTTTCTACAGACTAGTTTACTATCTTATACCATTTTATATGTGAACCGTTTGTTATGGTTATGGTTAAAGTTATCTCAGAGTAAGCAAAAATATCAAGGCGTTCAATATTAGGCAATGTGCAATACAAAACAAATGGAGATAATAAGAGAGACTGTCCAACAGTGGTGGATTTAAATAATTTTATAAAGATGATGTGATTATGCGTAATATTATTGGATCATGTCTTTAGTTTTCTCTGTTATATTATAGATTCGGCACTTTGGGCGCGATTGCAGAATATGGGGTGGAGAAAAAAGTATCCCAGCATAGCTGCGTCTCCGCGGCTATCACTCTGGGCGTACCTTCCGGTGTGCTGTTAAAGATCAAGTGAGAGACACCACACATACAACATTACATTGATCCAAAACATGCTACACCAATTCAATCCTTTCCATACCAGGAATGCTGGTGTGGGAGGCAATTAGTATGTAATAACAATGTCTGTGTTGTGCTTGCAAATGTCAAAAAAACCAAATACTTTTTGTTTCCTGAATGAGGTGAATGGAGTTAAAAAATTTGTTTACCGCCCTTTAAAAACTACTTCTAGATGGAGATGTGCAAGCCAAACTATAGTGGTGCCGGTGCAGTTATGTGATGAGGTAGCACCCTCGCCAGTGTTTTACGGGACCGTCTTGCCTTTGGTGTCCTGGTTCCTCTTCAAGAAGCTACTCCTGGATCCTATAGTCAGGGAGCGTCAAGAGAGGGAGAAGCAACGCACTATGGAGGCCAACTTTGAAAGGTTTTTTTTTATGTTACATAGTTAATCCTTTTCCTACGTAATCCTGCTTATTTATAGCATTAGAACTATCGCCCGTAAAATATATGGTGCGGTGGTAAGCAGCATCTAGACGCCAATTTTTTGTAATATTGGGGCAAGTAAATAACCTTCCTTGCCAATGCACCATCAAGTTTTATCATAGGATTACACTCGATAGACAAGGAAGTCGGCAAAAGTTTGTTTCCACCGATATGGTTAAAAACCAAAAAGCACCACTGAAAAGGCAGAGCTGAGAATATTGAGTTCGACGTCTTAAAATGGAAAAACATGCAATACCGACACTATATCCCTGCGGCCTCAGCCCTCGCAGTAGTACGGCACCACTTTATCGGGGACCGTGAACCGCAATACATACGTGCACTCGTCTCCCTGCGCTACTCTTTATCGACTACGAAATACCCAAACTTCACCGCGGGTGAGTTTGTTAGTCTATTCGAGGAATCTTCACTTTCACCTACCTCACTGAGATGTGTCCAATGGGCTGGTCCACTGACTCAATGTCTCACAGCAAGTAATGGAGAGGACCATGTTAGACGTTTCCATAAGGAATAAGATTAGAGAGCAATTTTACGCCTAACTAAATATTTGATGTACCTGTACAAGCTTAACTGTCAGTCATTTTACAAAAGCACATTAATAAGAAATACTCCCTTAAAGACATCTACCTGTTGGACCGATTTTTAACAACACAGCAAAATTATGTTCGCAGACTACAGGAGATGCAACAACAGGCACGCGCAATGGTAGAGCTGATGCGGGAAACGTATGCAAGAATCAAAAGTGATGAGGAGAAGAAGAAAGGACTAGTCATACTTCGCGCCGTCTATGGCAAGCTGCCAGCAGGTGCGCCTGATTATGATACTACTTACTTCTAGAGTCTTCCTTTCGTAATAAGCAGGGGATGAAAGAACCAAAGACAATATAACCTAAAAACCCTTAACTTTCGCTTGGCTTTATTTATTAGTGTTAATATCTAGCTACAGGTGGCAACAGGGATTATCAAATCCATCAGGTACAGACTACTAAAGCAGGTCACTATTACAATATTCTGACTATGGCCTATAACCAATCGACTACATCGACCTGGTGCCTAAATATTCTGGATGAACATTGTTTACCATGCACTGTCTTATGCTTTGTTGAGGTGCGGGGGTAAAACAACACAATTAATGGCAGATAATGTCATTGCATCAAAAATCACATTTAATCTTTGTGATTATATTTCAGATTCGGACAGTCACGACATAACTATAGATGAGGCCGGTGACGGTATAGGTGGCGGCGGCGGCGGCTGCGGTGTTCTTAGCGAGACCATCGACGTCACTATACCAGTGCAATGTCTTGTCAAAGACTCCAAACTTGAACTGCACGACGCTAGTAAGGTAATGACGATAATCTTACAAATTGTTATAAAATTATGATCGTGCGTAAATGCAACTTGATGACTTCAAGTCATGTATGACACATCAAGTTGCAAAAGGCCTAGGACTGTATTGGGATGAATTAAAGGGAAGACCAGCGGCGGATCAAATAAAGGCTGAATGATAAATGTATTTTTTTTAGGATGCACACCACATTTTAATTATAATAAGCTGTTATTTCCTAATTTATCTTAAAATACCACTGCCATATTGCTTACAAAAATTAGGTTATGGTTTGAATATCCACTTTGTGGTATGTAGGATGGTGTATAACCCTATCAAGATCAACTGACGATCTTAGGAGGTCGTGCGATGTGGCTGGACGTGTTCAATGTAAACTCAGTCAGTGTAGGAATTTTTAATGATGATTAAGACTTTTTATGGTGATGATAAGTCATGGATGGACAGATGAAATTGTAAAACAAAATATAAGGTTGTGAGTTGAACTAAAAATATGTCATTTGTTAAAGTCTGAGCTGCCCGGATTCTACGACCCGTGCGTAGGTGACAACAAGCACCTAACTGTTCACTACATGTACCTCGGGAACCCATGCAGCTGCACTGTGGCGGACAGACAGCCCCTGACGCTGCCGCGCAATAGTAAGTTGAAAAACTAGGTTGTTTTACACCAAACGAAACGATTATATACCACACAAAATAAGAAAAGCAACAAGTTCGCTCACTGTTACATATAGCACTCGACGAAAGATACGTCTTTCTAGATGTATAGGAGATTCATCATTTCATAAAGCAAAGTCGTCTGGTATTTAATGCTCGAAGAGCCATAATGATGTTCTGTGTCTGTGTATTTCTTATGAAATATATGGAACGGTTTATTATTGTAACACTCTTTATTGCATTAATTATTTAAAGAAGTGCATACAAAGATCATAATGCATCTAAAATATACTGCATCATATAGATATGTCACTTCATATTACATTATTTTCTTATAAAATAGGCATGATATAGGTATACATATTGTATTACATAACCTGGCCATTGCATCTTGATGAATATACCATAAGTCATAAAACATTAACATAACACATATGATATAACTAAATTATGTATCGATTTGTTGTTTCAGATCATCGAATAAAAAATAGATCCTGAAAATGAAAATCAAGGTGCACTGTGGTATCACCGTCGGCGCCTTATACATTTACATTAGTGTTTACATTTGTTACTTTATGGAGTCAGGATTGGTGCTCCGTACCGATGAGACGTGTTAGTGCTCTTGTGATACCTTGTTTTCATCTGCGACATAAACCGCATTCATGATGTGATACATTGCGTAGAGTTAGAGAGAGTAGAAGTGGAGTTGGTTTGTTTGCTCACCCACATGTTTCGTCGTTGAGACAAGTTGGTATTACCTTTAGGCCTAGACACATGTTAAATTGTTGATATTATTGACGTATCCGTTCCTACTCCTGCAAAGAATTCACGTATTATCAGCACTGAGTATAATAATGCTGAGTAGAGAAGACCTGTTCAACATCATCCGGCAATGTTATATTTTTATTTTCATTGGTAAAAAATTATTATACTTTCTTTTTGTAGTTCAACAGTATTTTTGAATATTGTTAAATAAAGGTTTCTTTCTTATTTCTTTATTCATTCCTACTGAACTCCTTGAACCTAAATAAAAATTAAGAAATGTTAGGTTAATGCTTGTGAAATGTGAGAACTAAACTCCTTTCAAATTGTTAAGAATAGAATGTATAAATTACATCACATATCCAGATCCGGCAGACCTTTGTGATGCATAATAGTTCATTGGTTATTATGTATAAGTTAACTGATTTAAAAGGAGGTGGGCTAAATTAGATCAATATTATACTTGCATTGTCTATTTAAGATGCTTAAATTGTAGCAAAGGTTTTTAAAAGTTCATAGAATTATGTGCACTTAACATAAACAAAAACTCTTAATGGAACATAGCCTCTGTTAGAGATATTTATGGAGCTGGCTAAATTACTCTTACTCTTCCCTATCCAAAAATACATTACAGGGGTGTATTGAAGCTACCAGAGTAAGAAGACATTTATAATAAATAAAATTCTGTTTTTGCTTAAATTGATATGTTTTGTTAAAATAATATAAATATGAAAAAAACAGATGAGTGAAACATTTATTATTATGAATCCAAAATTAATCTCTAGATGACCGTCGAGTCATCGTTTGCAATTGAGATTGATTGTGAAAAGAAAGTGTTTAAGAATTTAAAAAAAAAAATGCTCGTCAACCAATTACGTGGCAAATGTTACTTGCGATGTATAGTTTTTGCCCGTAATGGAAAAGATTTACCAAATTAAAATTAGACACGCTCACAGTGGTTATCTCAAGTGAAAGACGGTCCAAGAAAAGATGCTGGTGGTGGTGATTGATGGACCAGTGCCGTTATACTTAGGCGTTATACTTATCCATAACATAGGCCATTTCGACCTATGTTATTGATTTTAATGCGGATCTGGATCTCCAACAATTGTACACTTCGGAAACCTTGGAGCAAAGCAGCCAAAGTGCTTCCCATGGGTAAAACAAAAAACTATCGATGTCGGCCTCTTATAAAAGGGGCCCGAGGGTGCAGAGAGGCAATTCGCTTGTGACCTCTCGGAGGAATAACATTACTATATATTCATTAAAATGGTAAAAGTTGTAAAGTTATGTCACATGGTTGAAGGTCACAAATAAGTATGAATAGACTGTTACGTTAAATATAATAGTGATTAAAGAATAAACTCATTGTAAAAAAAAAACAAGCCTGGACTTTTATTATCATTGTTACTCTGATATATAAAATTTGTTTACATGTGTATATGTGTGAATATACTGGAAAGTCATTTAATAACCATAATAACTATGGCATCTATTCGATGGTAAGAAGAATGGAGCAGTAATTAAATAAAACGTGTTTAAAGAAATCATCTGCAATTTATTTTAAATTTTCTTACTTTGTTATTTCAAGGAATTTATCCAATACAAATATTTGAAAATATACTTATAATCATAATAGTTAACTGGTATTACATTTTAAATGCAAATACATTAATAACAATGTCATGGAGACATCCAATGTTATGTAAAGCATGATGGTTCAAAGCTGACAGTATTATTACCAGAAACAATTTAGGAATATATAGTTCTTTCAACTAGCAGATGATAATCTATGTACTAAATTCACTTTGTCCAGTATTTGAAGATCATTGCATTTATATTAAACGCTCACATTCCTTTCCGGCAAGATTTAGGCATTCATTTAAATTATTTTTAACAATCAAATTAATTTATTAATTAACTAACCACTTGATACGAAAACTACTATGTACCCCATGACATTGAATTTTCTAAACACATAAATAGCTTAGTCATTATATTATATATATAAATATACATAATATTATAATACGTCAATAAAACGCCAAAAACAACTACGCACTAAGCGTTTCCAAAATTTACGTAAATCAACTATATCAGGCGTGTGCCAATGGTTGTCATCTTTGGTGGCATTATCCATACACTTTTCATTAGATTCCTTTGCCGCGGATTGCACGCGCCGAAGCATTTATTTTAGCCCTCAACAATATACCCATTGAAGAGCAAGACAAAAACACAGAGCACAATGGTAATTTTATAACATAGACCCTGTACTCCTAATTTTGCGATTTACTATTCAAGAAGCCGTCCTTCTAATATCTCATAATTTCCATTGCAATTAACACAGTTCCATTGCAGCTAATAACAATCACTGCATGTGTTTCACAGACATCAACAACGACAAAGCTTAACGGGAACTGAGAAATTGTAATAATATTTCCTATTTTTATTACTGTACACCGTCACATTCCACTGGCAAATCATTAAAATAAATAACAAGAATTTAGCTACAAATTGCCTAGTCACCAACAGGAAAGGGCTTCGTGAACACGCTGGTGGTGAGATAACAAGACCGTTCTATAAAGGCCGGTATTTAAGATACAACAGTCCAATTACACGTAACATCCTTAACGCACTTCGCTTTACTAAATTACGACAAATATTTACACATCACCGATATCAGCATATGAATAAGTGACTTAAATGAGAATAATCTAAGGTTGGGATAAACTAATAGGAATCAGTCGTTCAGTATCGACTAGTGGAGTATGCACCCGTCCGCAGTGTCGCTCCTTCGCCCTCACTTCCGACGCGCTTTCATCGTTTACCGCCTCCTTTTCATTTGACGGCGTGCCGGGCGTTGTCATCACGACGAAACACTTCTAGATGGTCCTCGTGCTCGGAATGATGTCTTGTTAATGTCCTCGGAGCGTGCACTGCTGTGGGCGCGACTTTAATACCGACGCGCCGTTGTTTAAGTTGTGTCTTGGCCGTAAGTGCCGATGCGCACCTCGTCAATGACACGCGCCCATTCCAGTGCGTACGACTGCGGATCTTCCAAGTAATACGTCCGGTTCGGCTGCAAACATACAAATACAAATTAAATAATCGTAAACAATTATTTCCAAAGATAAAAACACAAGTCAATTATATTTATATAAATTAATAATTTCACAAATTTCATTACTATTAAAAAGAAACAACAAAATAAGTAAAAGTTTAATAATTACCGTATGTACTAAAAATATTCTAAAGTTCTTTGCTTCGACGCGTAGTTCACGTGACCAAGGAATTTCACCCTTCAAGACCATATTAACGGGATCAACGTAGAACAAGTGCGGGCCAGTGGTGAGCAGCAACATCCGACGCCGTGCAAACAAGCCTTTCCTTTTCTCCACGAGGCCTTGCTTCAAAATCAATTCTCCGTTTACGAATTGATGCCATGTATTTTCACGTTGTTGAACTTCGAGACGACGGCGCCTTTCATCAAGAGTTATGTTTAATATTCCTAAAAGAAGAAAATCTTTGTGAAAACGAGTCAAATTTATTCAAAACGCCAAACTCGATTACCATTTGTTATTAATTAATAAATTTGTGAGAGACTAAGGACGGACCTTGGTCAGCTGTGGGTAAGGCGGTCATTAATAGAGAAATTGGTGGGGCGCGGTGGCGGTAGTCATTTATGCAATGTCGCAAGCGACCAAGAACACAGAGTTCCTACGCGCGCCAAACGGATGACGCAGGATCTCTATTCCAACTAAAGGCATCTCAAAACTTGACTAACTGCACATTCTGACCACCTGGCGTTAGTTAATTGCTTGCCTTGAAACACGGAAGAGTGTATTACGATTTCGGGACCACTACGGAGTTCTATCGATTTTTTTTTATATTCTCCTATATAATTTCTCACCCTTGGCCTCTTTATCACTTGAAACCACGTCTCGAGGACAGCCGAAAGAAAATTATTATCGCATTGGCGCAAAATACTTTCCTAACGACCGTGAAAAAATTCTGATCCATTTTTTGTATCGTTGTACCGTCAGTACACAGCTTATAAAGTCAACAACAAAGCAACGGAAAAATAAATAAACGTATGTATAAATGTCCTAAGAATTTGGGTCACGAATGCAAACATATTCACTACTTTTTGCAGCGTTAATGCATCCAGAATTAAATTAATGTTACCTATGTTATTAAACAATCAGACAGAAAATCTTACCTCTAGAAGTAGACAGGTCAAATTCCCAAAGCCTCACTAATTGATTGTTTCCCAAGCCGGGTTCAAGGTGATCTGGTACTGTGTATTCCTTATCCAACGAGCCATCCGGCAAATACGGACTGATGGTTGGTGGTGTTTGGTCCCAAATATGGTCCCAATCGATACCTTCAAAAAATGGATGGCTTCGAATACTTTGATACACGTCGCCTTCGTCGTTAGCCCCGAGTCTCTTCGTGTGATCTATAACTAGTAATTTTTCTATTAAATCTTTTGCTTCAGCTGGAAAGCCTTCTGGAAAATCGTAATCCATTTTGAGTATTTTTTGGAAGGTGAGGAACTCTGTTGAAGCGCGGAACGGTGGAAGTCCAGATATCATTTGGTATATAATACATCCGAAAGCCCACAGATCGGACGCGCGTGTATCGACGCGGTTCTGCAACAGGTCTGGACTCACATACTGTGCCGTACCGACGAAACTAATTTTTCTTGAACGGTCATTGTTATTGGGGTTGTCTTCTTCCGGTTCAGCTGCGACAGTAGGCGGGGTATTTGATCTAATTTGCTCAGGATCTAATATTTTCACCGTTCCAAAATCAGCAATTTTCAAATGCATATTTTCATCTAGTAATACATTTTCAGGCTTCAAGTCGCGGTGTATAATTCCTTTAGCATGCATTTTTTCTAACGCCAGTAAAAGTTCGGCGGCATAAAATTTTGCTACATTTAACTGAAACGAGCCTACTTTATTTATATAAGGCAATAGTTCACCATTCTTGGCGTAAGATAATACGAAATACAATCGTTCGTTATCTTGGAAGGTGCAGTACAGTTTCACAAAACCGTGTGGTACATCACACAGCATGTTCAGAGCATCTTTTTCTCGCTTTATGTATTCTCTCTTCTTGTTTTTTATAATATATACTTTCTCGCATACTTTAACTGAAAGAAAAGTAATAATTAATTTGTATAAATGGAATATATTTCAAAAACATTTAGATAGATATGGATAATATTTTTTTTGGTTACTTACTTGCATATTCCTTTCCGGTGTGTATGTCTTTTGCGAGGAAAACACTGCTGTAGCAGCCGTCGCCGATTAATTTTCCGAATATATAATCTCTGGGGGTTCGTTTTTGAGGTTTTAAAAGTTGGCTGGAGGCAGGAGTAGATGCAGGAGCAGCTACTGACGCTTCGGTGGCTTGGGACGCCTGCATTTTGATGGGCTCGGCTTTCGGAACTCGAAATTCGCTTCTGGCTGTCACGGCTGTAACAAAGGAGACGTTAATTCAATTTGCATAAGCAGGCGAAATTAAACAAAATTGTATAATGTTGAGTACAGTTGAGTTTCGAGAAAGTGTCGCGAGTCGGTACAGTAGTGTCAGTAGTGTCAGTAGTGTCAGTAGTGTCAGTCGTAGGCGTCGGCACAGAGCAACGACGTGCGCTTGTTTACGAGGCGCGCGCGATGGTGTCTCGCCTCGCGGGACGAGGGCGGCGGAGGGGGTAACGTGCCGTCCACCGTCTACTGCACCGGATTTTTTTGGATATCCAAACAGCTCGACCCCGAAAGCAAACACCTATCCGTTACAGACGGAGCCCGTTTACGCGAATCAAATCTTAATATATTATGCCGTTTTTAATGACGCCAATGATTATTGTGACATTTACCGAGACTAAATTTTGAAATGTTCGACATTTGTAACAACCTTTAGCGGACAGCTATAAAACTTTTTATTAACCAGATTAATAATGTGCTTTGAATTGTTATTTGCACTTAATTTGCGACTTAAGTGAAACTTCTTTTTAAATAGTGGTAAATAAACGGAAATCGCACTAGGTAAATTTACTGACCCGAATGAGACGAGTCCGTTCATTGACCTCACTCACAGTTCGAAGATCCAATTTCATACGTTTGCGGCCCGAGCTTTTTTTGTTATTTTCTTACGGTGCCTACTAAGTAAAAAAAGTTCTCCCATTCATTGTCAGGACAGATAAAGAAATACCGCGCAGCCCATTATCTCTCACCACCGACGGAAGTCAGACTAAACGTTAACGGTTAATTTACTTAATACAAATTTAATTAAAAACAAAGGAAAGTAGGTGCAGCAAATACCGTTGCGGGAAATTTCTGAAACACGACCGATAATAAAACATAAGAATCTACGTAGCGTTAGCTGTAAATGTTTGATTGAAATGTTACGAATATTTTATCCTATGAAATTGACCTATGAAATATATATCACATGTTATACATATATAATGTTAGATTTGTTACTCTGAATAGAATAAGGCTAACAGGCTTACTAAGTTATGTAACCATCCTCGGCAATGACCTTTCAAAGTATTAATGTTGAATTGTTTTTGCACTTTCTTGTCATCTGAAGATTAATAGCAAACAAACAAGTTTTAACTGCTCAAAAATAAATTAGTATGACAAAATTATTTCATATAGAAAACCTAAGTAAAACTTACTTCTATCCATTATAAAGCACCACTATATCAATAAGAAAGTACTTAAGTTTGAATATTTAATTAGTGGCAGTGGTTCGTGTTGGTAAAAGCATGCAATGCATACTATCACATCATTATCATCAAGCCGATTCTCCTTACAGCTCAGTTGATCTTCCCTCTCAGGTATACACCATAACAACCCTCATATAGGAAAGGTGCAAACAGTAAAAAATCAAACTATAGTGATAAACTTCATATATCCCCTGCCTGTTAAGTCTAAAATATGTTAAAGTATATTTATTAGTTTTAAATGTAACGCATAACTTTTAAGGTTGAACTTACTTTTAAATAAAAAGAAATAAACAAACTTTATAACAATTTGAACATTTTAGTTGAAACAGGAATACATTTTCTATATGAACATACTTTGATTTTTGATAAAGTTTAATAATATATACATTATTAATAATTTTGTATATATGTGAGTAAAGAACATATGCCATAATGCTCATAACGTGATAAATAACAATAAGCAAGCATTTAGATAGCAAAATAAATTCATACCAGTTTCCTTTCCTTGTATGCTTCTATTGTATGTTCTGTATGGTTTCTATTGAATGTTCTGAAAATTACAGCTCACTGGGTGAGTGAACAGTTTTTTTTAACTTAAACGGCCTAGTGTTTGTCTATAACTCCACATGATGGTATTTGGAGATATAATCTATGTGGCAGTGCACACTAATCTAGATGGGACCTTTTACTCTCCTCTTGAAGACATTATAAAAAGACTTGGACAGACTATTCATACCTTTGCTGTATTATATTCTTTATAATAATATGTATATTGTTTCTTCATTTTTTTATATTATCATATGCCAAATACTGCAAAAGACAGTTTAATTTTTTTTTATTATTTTGATTGTTATTTATAACTGCTAATTACACAGCACTTTGAGAGGAGATATGGATTCTTTCTTTTTCTTTATACACACTACTTCAAAAGGATTTATTTTGTCAAAAATCTGAATAAACATAGTAAACTTGCAGCGCTTTTACTAACAGCAATTAGTTTTTTTCTTTGATATTATTTAAAACAGAAATCATTCACTCTACAAATTCATTATGTTATGTAACTTAATAAACCATATTAAACAACAATTATAGCAAACAGAGATAAAATTAAGCATACATCATTAAACTTTCAACATTGTTGATAATATTTATGTCAATTTTGAACCATTGTTCTCATTCTGTTTATCAACATAATAAATATTAAAGACTGTCTACAATACCTCAACAAGTGTGTTTGTTAGATAAACAAATCAATTCAATTATAACCTTTATTTAAAGAATGTAACTGTATCACAAGTGAACACCTATTGTAAATTTATTATTTAAGTTTCATGTCACTGTAATATCCCAACAAAAAAATATTTCTAGGCCAGCTTTCTGTTCAAACTCATTTGTACATTTAAGCCTAATCTCTTTGAGAAGGGAACAGACTTTAGTTTGTACTTATATAAATCCTAAACTGGTAGAATTACTGAAAAAATATTATAGTATCATTGTTATTTTAGACATCCTAAACTCAACAGCGAGCATCCAATTGTTGATGATGACAAAAAATTAAACCAAATCATTGTTATGCAAGTTAAAACAAGTTAACATCTAAAATTACTAAATTATTGAAAAACTTATTAATACTAAAAACTAGTCTTTGGCTATTAATCATTATTTACTGTCAAACTAACAGTAAATTGTTTTTTCGTATTAATGACAAGATTATATTTTATTATACTTGTACTCATTAACTATATTACTAGAGATTTTTATATGTATGTATGTGTATATCATCATCATCATACCGGTCTGATAATGGACGGAGACTCCATTGAAAGCTCGTAACTCAGATCAATCCTGAACTGCCAGTATCCACCAGTTTCCCTTCACTAGATCCACCCTGAAATGGGTCTACGTCTGTCGATTAATGCCCCGTTGGCCGTCAATTCTACGAGCACTGTACCCAACACCTAACCTCTTAAATATAGTACATATTAGCAAACATTGACATTAAGCTAATTTCATTTTTTTTTTCTTACGTGTTTATGACAAAGAGCTGTTCTTTCTGGTTTTAAATATGAAGATTTATATATTAGGTAAACTACGGAATATTTAATTTAGGAAGTTCAAAGGTAGACCTGGAACTTTGGTCGTACAAATTCTTTTGTTTTAAAACCTAGTTTCGTTCAACAGTGCGAGGTTATTATCTTTATTACGTATGTTTAATTTAATAATATAAAACAAATAGAATTAATAAATAATAATAAAATTAATGTATTAATGATAATAATCTCAAGAAAGAAGCTGTTTTATTATTTATATGAAGTTAAGAAGTATCGTTTGAAGTATCTTTTCGTATGGAAAGTAATGTTTAACAGCAGTTGTTTTTGTTGGTAATTTCTTAAAATAATTATGAATAATCCTTAGCTTGTTCGTTTCACTAACAAGACAAGGAGCAGCAGGAGTAAAAACCTGGATGTCACGTCGACAAGTACGCTCTACTTACAGGTTAATCCTCCAAGCTAGATATCCAGTCAGATAGATTTCATAACACAAATTTTCGTTACTGTGTTATACTTCAGCACTTGTTATTACACATTTATGGTATCAAACACATATTTTTCACTCGAGTTCGCAGTATACCGCGTAATCCGGAGTACAAATCCAGGATGCAGAGCGACTGACTAGCTATATAGATGCGTTAACGCAGCACCGCATTCCAAACTGTTATATGAGTCGCGGATGGTATTCGCCTCTCGCTCAGGCGCGTTCTTGGTGGCATTGGTGGGAACGTGACGGGAAACATGTTCACAACAGTAGGTTAGGCCCGTTATTCACCACGGTAAAATGTAATGATTTCTAAAAAACTAAGTATATTTTTTTGCTATTTCTACTTTGATAGACCTTTAAATAAGAGTACATTTTAATACAAATATTAACAACTTGTTTTTAAAAATATAGTTTTACTCCCACAGCTTAGATTTCGACCAATAAACCTTTAATAAGCTAGTATTCAGGTATATCACCTATACTACAGGGACCGTACCCTGCCCTTTACCCTTTTGATGAACGATATTATAACAAAAACAAAAGTTTTGTTAAATGCAGATTTAAAATTAAATTATTCATTACCGCTCATATAAAATGTGAGAAGTTTCCTCTTAATTAATTAAGTAGTTCAGTAAATTAAATTATTACTTATCAATATGAAGTAAAAAGAGTATTCTCCAATAATCCATAACCTTGTTCAATTCACCTTAAGGATATGCTTTAGATGAGCCACCCATTCTCTAAAACATTTTCTGTTTTGTAGAATTCTCTTTAATTTATTGTTTCATTCTCATTTTCCCGGCTGTGCAAAATCAAAATATGATTAAACCTGTACTTTGGGAGGTTCATCTAATCTAAAGTAAAAACAGCTGCAAGGAAACTAGGAGTCCTTGCTAGAGTGCGATGGTGAGGGGGGTACTGCTTCCATTTCTGGACTGATGCTGCCAAATGTTGTAGGATAGTTAAAATAGTGAATTTTCGTAATGAATAATTTGTACAAAAAAGGACGAATGTCGAATATCCGAACTCTTTAGTTTAAATTGCCGCAGTACGTCGCAACTGGCAGTTAT